>JAOPGA020000979.1:0-39628 GCA_026419775.2 Acrasis kona
TCAGCGATAACGGTGGAAGCTTGACCGATCAAATCGATCGCGCTAGCACAAAGGAAACAATCGTGCCCATGTTGGTACCAACCGCAACCGAATCATTACCGATCGATCCATCGCTCGATGTCATTCCATCGCTCGAAGATCGTAAATTAACGCTTGTGAACGATCTCGGTGGATTCGACAAGAAGGAAAAGGAATACGTCATCATGCTCGATAAGAAGAATCCAAAATGCTTGGCCACGCCTCAACCATGGGTCAACGTGATCGCCAACGAACAATTCGGAACCGTAGTGAGCGAGAAGGGAAGCGCCTACACATGGTTCGATAACGCTCACGAATATCGTTTATCTCCATGGAACAACGACATTGTGGTCGATGGATCCGGAGAAACGTTCTACATTCGTGACGAAACAACCGGTAAGTTCTGGTCGCCCATGCCCCAACCAGTCATGGACAATAATCCATATGCCATTCGTCACGGCATGGGTTATTCGACCTGGCAACACTCCTACAGCGGAATCATGAGCGACACTCTAGTGTTCGTGCCACAGAACGAACCAGTCAAGGTCATCTTTATCAAACTCAAAAACAATTCCAAACAAAGAAGAACCTTGAGCGTATCAGGATTCGTCGAATGGACGTTGGGAGAATTGAGAGATCGTAGTCAATCCAACATTGTAACCGATATCGAAATCGGCAGCAACTCCACCGCCATTTTGGCACGTAACAGCTTCAATATGGATTTCTCCAACCACGTGGCATTCTTTAGCGTAGTGGGTCACGAATGTACCGTCACTGCCGACAGAAGCGAATTCATCGGTTACAACAGGACCTTGGCAGATCCAGCAGCCATGTACAGGACCCACTTATCAGGAACCGTCGGAGCAGCTTTGGATCCTTGTGCAGCCATTCATGTCCCAGTAGTGATCGAGGCCGATAAGGAAGTAGAAATTGCGTTCATCATGGGTGCCCATCGCAGCAAGGAACAAGCAAAGGACCTCATCGAACGTATCCGTAGTAACTTGATCGTTCAACAATTGCTCAAGGGAGTCAAAGCCTTCTGGACGTTTACGCTCAACAGCATTCAAGTAGAAACGCCAGATCCACAAGTCGACGTGCTCGCCAACGGTTGGTTGCTCTACCAAGTCCTATCGTCTCGTATCTGGGGTAGATCAGGATTCTACCAATCATCCGGTGCATTTGGTTTCAGAGATCAATTACAGGACACATTGAGCGTGATCTACGCCATTCCTCAAATTCTACACGATCAAATCATCACTTGTTGCGAACATCAATTCGGCAAGGGTGACGTTTGTCATTGGTGGCATCCACAGTCAAACAGAGGAGTCAGAACGACGTTCAGCGACGATTACTTGTGGTTGCCATTAGCCCTCGCTCAATACGTCGACACCACCAACGACGAGAGCTTACTGGGCGTCAACGTTCGATTCTTGACCGGACCCGAATTAGCAAAGGGAGAAGAATCTCATTACGATCAATTAAAGTTCAGCGACGAGAGCGCAACCGTTTACGAACATGCCAAGAGAGCAGTCAAGTATGGACTCAAGTACGGTCGTCATGGATTGCCGCTCATGGGTTGTGGAGATTGGAACGACGGCATGAATCTAGTGGGTATTGCAGGAGACGGAGAGAGCGTCTGGCTCGCATACTTCCTCTACCACGTTTTGGAAAAATTCGAAAAGATTGCAGAGATGGTTCAAGATACAGAGTTCATCACCGAGATGAGACAACATGCAGTAAAGGTACAAGAACAAATCGAAAAGGAAGCATGGGATGGTCAATGGTACAGAAGAGCCTTCTTTGATGACGGAACGCCACTGGGAAGTAGTCAAAACGACGAGTGTCAAATCGATTCGTTGCCACAATCATGGGGTGTCATTTCTGGCGCCGCTGATAAGACCAGAGTGTTACAAGGATTGCAACAAGCTCACGATCGATTGGTTCGTAAGGATTTGAAACTGATTCAATTGTTCGATCCTCCGTTCGAAAAGAGCGAATTGAATCCTGGATACATCAAGGGCTACGCACCTGGTGTGAGAGAGAACGGTGGTCAGTACACTCACGCAGCCATTTGGATGGTGTGGGCTTATACCATCTTGAAGGAAAATAGAAGAGCATGGGAGCTGTTCGATATTTTGAATCCAATCAGTCACACCATGACCAGAAAGGATTTGGACACTTATCGCGTGGAACCATACGTCGTGGCAGCCGATGTGTACACGTTGAAGGGACACGAAGGACACGGAGGTTGGACTTGGTACACTGGAAGTGCTGGATGGATGTATCGTTTGATCATCGAACAATTGTTGGGCGTGCACAAGAGCGGCGATTATTTGGTGTTGACTCCTTGCCCAAGACCAGATTGGAAGGAATACAAGGTTCATTATAGACACGGAAGAAGCGTGTTCCACATTTCCTTCGTGAGAGCAGCGGAGGCCACAAAGAGCGACAGCATGTTGATTACCGTGGATGGTGTGGAGGCTCATTATTCAAACAAGGTACAATTGGTTGACGACAACACCGATCACTATGTTCAAGTTCACTTGTTGTGAAATAAAGTTTAATTTTTTGATTGTTTTTTTGTAAGTGAAATGAAGAAGAACAGGTTGTTTAAATCGTTGACTCCACAAAATGCACAGAGCCTTGATGGTGGTAGTGCGGATTCTGTTTGTGAGATTTCTCCACCGTTGACGCAATCGAAGAGTTTAAAAAGAAGGAATTCAACCCAAAAGCAACAAGCAGCAGAATTAAAGAATGGTAACAAGAAACAAAAGGTTTTAAAGTGCGTAGAGAGATATTGTGCTTCACAACCTCCACAAATTGATCCCTCGGACGGTGTTTTGGAATCATTTTTACATCCCATCAAGATTGATGAGTTCATGGATACGTTTTGGAAGAAGAGAGCATTTGTGAGTGCTTCGCCGAACTTGAAAGCGGCCAAGAAGCGTATTGGCCACATTTGCGAAGCGTTCTTGCATGATTTACAACTAGAAGAGTTGATTGAAGACACGAGTTCGGACCGACCATTTGTTTGGATGAGAGATGTTGATGATACGAGTTCGGACAAACCATTGACCAGCATGGCTCTTGAATCAACAGAGAGTGCAATGATTTGTCATAAGGCAGGTGGTAGTTTGTACTTTCGTGCACCTCCCCTTTGTGAAAAGGCTTTTCTGTCCCAAATCACAATGGAGTTGGGAATCAACTTTGCAGCCGTGTTTCCTTCTGATGGAGCACAAAAAGCAGAAATCGAAACTTTTGTATCAAGAAAGGGCCACGTCACACCGTTTCATTTTGACTTTATGGAAAATTTCACAGTGAGTCATTTTTTGTTTTCTCCATTAACACTTTTATTAGATACAACTCACCGGAAAGAAAAAGTGGACATTTTTACCTTTAGAATCAACACATCCGCTACGTGGAGCTACCCCTCATTACAAGAAGCAAGACACTTTGGAACAACAATTAAAAATACATCAAATAAAAAATGTTAATTTTACTTTGAAACCTTCGGAGGCTCAACTTGCTCAAAAAATACAAGTCGAGTTGGGTCCTGGCGATTGTTTTTATTTTCCTGCTGGAATGTACCACATGACTGAATGTACTGAAGAAGAAGATCATGGTGCAATTTCAATAAACATGAGTTTGATCGCAACTAGTTGGAGCGATGTTGTTGTAGATGGTTTGAAACAAATTCTTAATGTGCACGATCAGTGGCGCGCTGGTATAAGTAACATCCACAGTGTTCAGGATGCCAGGAACCAGTTGACTCCTTTGCTTGATCAACTAAAAAGCGGAAAGTTGTTTGAAGACCTAACAGCAGAGAGATTGATTCCCAATCAGGGCTTGATCTTACCGCGTCAGCGCGTCCTCGACTTTTGTACTGGACAACTCACTACCAGTCAACAATCCAATATTAAAGGTTCCGACTCTTTTGCATTTAATCCATTATTTATTTTAATTCATGTTCCAAGTGAACACGATGAAGGTGAACAGGAGGAGGAAGATGATGATTCTGATAATGAACAAGAGGAAGGAGAAAATCAAGAGGAGGATGACGACGAGGATAGCAACGAAGAAAACGAAATTACCGAAAGCGAATTATTAGAGTCGATACAGGATGCATCTGGTTCAAGAATCAAATACGTTTTACATGGTAATTTTGGAAATGAATCGTTTGAGAGCTTGCTAAGAGTTGTCTTTTACGTTCCCGAAGAGTTGCATAGTTCATTGGAGTTTATTAGAACACACAAGACACAATTCAAGATGGAACAGATTCCAAATTTCACATCAAACAAGTATTTGTTGACAAGTTTGGTTGAGTCTTTTGTTGAGCACGGTTATCTTGAAAAACAATAAATATAATAGTTTATTTTACCAGTTCTCAATCCTAGACAACACATAAATTATAAATCTTGATTTTCTTCATACACTCGTTCAGAGTTCTGTTTTTTATATCTGTACCTGAATGCTGGTGACTTTGGGTGTCTTTTTTGATACTCTTTACATTGCAAGAGCATTTTAGAGCAACAAGCATCTTGTGGGTCTACATCAAGGAATTGTTCAAAATTTAATATGGCTGCATCCCATTCGCATATTATTGCATTATTGAATCCATCGGTAAATTTAAATTGGACTTCCGATTTGTTTTTTCTATCCAATTCATACATCCACTCGTCATGTTCAGCGTCTGATGCTGTTATTAACTCATAGACAAGATTATACGAAGAATCAATATGATCGTTATCATCTAAACTAATTAAAGCGACGGGCCTGCACGTAAATTTCTTTGATACAGCTAGGTAAACATCCTCGCTCACCATCACCGCCACGTTCACAAAGCGGTTATTGATAGCACTCATTGCCTTGCTCATTAAATGAAGCGGACCAAAACTGCACATCAAACGTTTGCTCCTGTTGCCTATGTTACCAGCAATGATTTCACCACTAGCTATTGTAATCGATACCAAATTACCATCCGCTTCGACTCCTCGACAAGAGCGAGGAAATAATTTCATTAACTTATTTTGTATATTGGTAGCAGTAGTGCATGCAGCCATCATAACTTTATTCGCAGTTCTACTATTTAGAGGCCAAGAAACTACATACTCCGAGGTATCAAAGCCCTCAATTTGTCCTTTTTGTTGAGTAGCACAACTTTGCACTACAGTTAGTATCTTGCCGTGATAACTCACAAAATCCTGATAATTAGAATGCTTATCGGCCCGAAGTTGATCATCTTTCGCTATCGTGATGATCATCATAATACTATTTTTATGCTCAAGTCCAAGAGCGAAAATGTCGTTCTCCATATGCGACATGGACATCCTAGAACCATATGATTGCGAGCCGATGCTAGTTTTTCGATAATCGGATGGAATGGGTTTGTTTGTTATTTGTGGTGTCAAGCTGGTTTTTACTTCTTGCTCCACCTCCTCCTCTACAGCATCATAATCTGCAAAATCTCTTTGCAGTATGTGACTGGGTAAAAATGATTTATACGACTCTAAGCGCTCGCATGTCAGTTTGAATGACTTTTCAATTGCTCGTATCTCTTTGAACGATGACAATTTACTAAAGTCTATTTTTTCAAAGTTCATTGTCTTCACTAATTCAATCTTTTGAACTAACTGATTTAACGACTTGGCAATGTTTCCAGCAAGAGCAATTCCGAGTATAATCAAAATGATACATGTTATCGTCAAAGATCCACCTGAAGTTAAGATTAAAATCAAATCTTGAGCGATAAAAGAAGTAATCGGTACTAATACAACTGCTATCAATTGTAAACCCGAACTATCTGTTATCAGGTTGAATGACAAATACACCGAGCCGCGATTTGACACCAGATCTGACATGATGAATTGAGATGATGAGATCCCATCGCTCGATATGGATTTGTAATTATTATACTGAGATTTTAGTATTGTAGCAGCTTGGGATATTAAAGGATTCGGGTGCTTATCAGCTTGATATAGCTCAGTTCCATTATTCATCGAAAGGCGATCATTAATTGAATCTGCTATAATATTTCCAGTCGATTTTTCAATTATTACTATAACGCTTCCATCTATGGTGGACCCGAAATTTGCAATTTTGGCACTAATACTTCTGCAAAGTAATGACACTGATGCAGCGAATGGAATCGATCCAGTGTTATCTGAATATCCTATACCGTAGGTGATAAGTATTGGGCAATCTTTGACATAATTAGAGTCCACCACACACTTTGCACTATCTATAGTTGAAGCATTAGTGTATACAGAAGTAGAATTTTTTTTGAGAATGCTCCATAATCCATTATTATATTTGGTGCTTGTATTAAACGGTGTTGAAGTGTAATCCATGGATCCATCTATGTTAAGTGGGCGATGAATTAGATTGGCATTATCAGTATATCCAGGTATGCTGTAGAATCCATCAAGGTAACCATCCTTGTTAGTAACACAGACAGTATAGTAGAAGGGTTCGAGATTGTAAGTGGAATAGTATCTATAATCTGTATAGCACAATATATATGAGCTTCCTGAGTAGGGAGATATTGTTTGTGTAAAAAGGGACTGTAGGTTCCTAATGTTTGTTGTGATATTGGTAGAGAAGTCTCCTGTTTTGTATTGATTGACTATCGCACCAGCAAAAGCCTTCGCTGGGGCAAATTCTTGTGATACAATTAGAGCCACGTTTTGGGTTATCCTTTTTAATACGTCCATTGTTGATTGACCAAGACTTAATCCCATCACTGTAGATCCCGTACCCATAACAATCATGATGAGTGAACTCAATACTAGAGTTAACGCGATCATAGAAAATCGAACTGAAAGTATTAATGGATCTTTTTCGGTCTTGGGAATATCTTCCTCGGTAAGTCTGAAGTTCTCTTCCACATCTTTTGCGTCCTCTATGGGGACTACTGTGCTCTTAACCATTTCACGCTTGTTATCTTCCTGTATGTCGAATAGGTTAAGGTCTTTTTTTTCGCTACTGTATTATGTATTCACAGTTAATTTTAGAACAAAATCTTATCTCTTTGGGAATAAATGATTGTAATTGATTATTCAATAATCTTTAAAAGGCTACGGCCAAAGAATAAGGATCATAAAAAGGAGAAGTGGCCGATTCGGGGCGCGCGCGGTACAATAATTAGGAAATCCCGTCCCTTTTACTGGGGAGTTGATGTTTGAGCAGACAACACTGGAAGAAATAAACGGCACAAAACAATGCAAGATCAGTGATTTCTACACATTATAGTTTTTGGCTGAATATATTATCTTTCATTTGATTTGTCAACCCTGTAATTGATTGGGTTTTTTACCGGAGTCCTTTAATGTATTTTTATTTTTGAAGGTTGCGGTAATTGTATTAAAAAGTAGATTTGAAGCGGTGATGAAAGAAAAATAAGATACATATCACCGTGGTAATAAACAGCTTGTTTACCAGATTAATGTTTACATTCTTTTACATGACGCATACTGTAACGTCCACTGTTTTGCTGTATGATCGTAGTTAGATTTATCAAACCTATACTCGCTTGCTATCGAAGGTACAACTGGGTCATCTGCATTTGGCTCCTCCAGCAGTATGATTATGGCCCCTAAAACTGCGCCGATAGTAAGTGCAGGACTCCACTTACCACTTAACGAACATAGCTGCTTGCATACGGTCCCGTCAGGATGCACATTAGGGTGGTATATTTTCGTTTCAAATTGTATACGTGGGGGTTGGAATGGATAATCTTTTGGAAAATTAACATTTAAAAGAAACAACCCACCGGCGTATGGTGTGTTATCTGGTCCAGTTAGTTTAATCGTCCAATGATTAAGGTCTGAGCCTTCTTCTATTGAGCAGTTTGGAATTGGGTTGTGTTTGAGGTTGTTGAGTTCTTTTGCTATCCTCCTTTCCGACATTACAATGTCATGCGAAATGTGAAGGGAACGAATAATAGTTATGTTTCGCATTTATTGCTCAGAAGAGAATTGATTACAAACTAAATTCAACATCTTGATTTTCTTCGCCATCTATCGGGGGAGAGTTGATGTCGAAAACAAAATCACAGGAAGGTTTGATTTGAAAATTTTGAATTTCAACGTTTTCTTGAGAACAACCCTTTCTTTGGACTTGTGAAGCAAGCTTCTTGAAAGTAACCTTTTTAAAAGCAGTAGTAATCTTCTTTGATTCCAAAATGTGATTCTCAATATCAAACTCATCATCTGGATCGTGTTCTTCAACATCAGATGGAGTTGATACGTCGTTTTGAGACCTCGCCTCTTCTAATGACTGCTTGTTTGGTGAATGTTCAGATTCTATCGATGAATCACATGAGTGTTCTGGAGATAAAACAGGTTGAGTTGCATCTTGTTTCAACGCAGTCTCAATGAACCACACAGAATTTTTACATTTTATCTTATCAAATGCGTCAGATAATGTTGTTTCATATGGATTGAAATTAGGATTCATGGCTAGCGCACTCATAATGGCTTTTAATGAGTTGTGGTCTTCAATATAGCTTGTTGTTTTTGTGACTAATAACCAATAACGATTGAAACTATCAAGGGAACAACTTACTTGTATTGAAAATGTGAAAAACTGATTCAATTTTGTACATCGGAATTAGCATTTTAATCAATTCAAAACATTCGTCCTTAAAATCTTTTTGAGTAGACTGCAAGTTTAAAACTTTCCAGAAAAAATCGACTTCAAATTTTATTTTTAAATGCAGATGCTCTTGGTTTAAATTCTTCATGTACATGCTTGCAATTACAAACAAATTACTTTTAAGTCGTTTATCAGCCATATTTTTGGAAGTAATGTACTCTTTCGTAGTAATTATGTGTGAGTGGAAGTAGCAGCTTACTTGTAATGTAATCTGGAATCTTCTCCAAAAACGAAATATAGTCATTGCATTTTATTATGATATGTTTTAATATTATTATTCTGGCCCTTCTATCTTCTTTTCTTATGTTATCATGGAATATGGGGTTTAGTAATTTGTCCAAAATGTGGTCCGTCAGAAACAATCTTCTTATGTAATAGTAGAATCTGGAGAGTACAGTGTTCTTGTTCCGCTCAGATGGATTTGCAAGTATTAAAATTGTTAATGTAACATTGAATTCTTGAAAGAGTTGATGCTGTTGTTGAGATATACTGAATGTAAGATTATATTTATTTCATCAACTTACCTTAAAACTAATGGCGATGTAGCGATATTGTTGACAATATCACTAAATGACTCCAATTGAGAGGAGATTGGAGAGGTGTTACAGAAGAGGTTGTAGAAGGGTGTGGATGTTATCACTTTCAAAAAATAAAGAACGTCATCAACGAAATCTCTATAAATTCTAATGTTTGGATCTTTTGTGCTTGAATGGATTGCTGTTAACTGATCTTGTATGTACTTGAGTACTTTCTGAATCTTATGAGATAAAGATTGACTAGTCTGCATTGCTAGAAGAGACAATAATCCGAGGCCTTCATCTAGATATGTTCTCGACAGTTCTTTTGACATCTTGATCAGTTTGACAAAATGAAATTGTAAATAAAATATTCTTTTGAACAACCCATACCGGCCATGAACTTACGGAATCCCACACACAAGAGCTCTCAATTCAATTGATAGCAATAACAGTTGAATCGTTTCAGTCTAGATTTATCTTAGAGGAGAAGAGCATTCTCAAACCAACATAGAGCACTGGGGAGTGATATTCGATTTGGAGAACCGATTATAAATGTCGGAACTGTAAATTGTAAAGATTATTACCACGGCCAAGAGCATTCTGACGAGGACTACTTTGGAAAAATGCACATTGGCAGAATTTATTGGAATAGAGGACATCATACTCTTCATTATGAACATCTTCTGCAATAAGCCAAGATTCAAAATGCTGCTAAACGACTTAAAGTTCAATTAATAGATTATTTCTCACCTGACAATTAAAATCTTCACCTGGCAATTAGATTTCTCACCCTGCCAACAAGCAAGTGGTTTTATCAAAAATTGACCCCTACAGAGTCAGAAAGCGATTAAAAAATCACAAAGTATCTATCTACCAAAGTTACCAATTTCCAGCTACTACTGCAGGTTTTTTCAACGCTGCGGGAGCAAATAGCCCATTGTATGTTTAGTCAACTCATCATAAGTTCGTCATCTACACAATTTTTTGGTATGTGTAGATAGAGCAGTGTATTTTCTACAGTCTGATAATATTTCCGCTGCGTCTTCGTGTTTCCCCTTGTCGTGGGTCTCGTTTGAATCCAATTTTTACCCTCGCCCCAGTTGACTAAACATACAATGACTTAATTTGGGCTGAGGTTAATAATGAAGTTATCCCGACATACATTACAAAAATTAATAAATAAATGTCCAAAACAAAATTGGTTTCCCCTCATACAAGTAGATTAACCCTCAGTCAGTTCTCACCGGACAATTAAATTACTCTGCTAGAAAGAAATCATAGAGAGGAAATAAATCTGTTTATCTTAAAAGAACCATTGTGGCGTTGTTTTCAGTTCGTTTCTAGTTTACAAACTTTAGCGGTCATCCCATCGTGAGTAATTTACTCGGTAAAGCCAAGTTGCCCCTATCTGTCCAATTATTCCTATTGGTTATTTTGTATTTGAACTTGAGCAACCCTAACTACATAGCTATGAATGCTGCGAAGCATCCTAAATTACATTGCTACGGGGATGGAGATTCAAACCCTAGGCGGCTGTTGATACCTGCTGTAATAGTCATGGTATTTACAATTGGTGCTGTAGTGTCTGTAGGAACACTTTTCGGAATAATATGGGCGACGCTAGCAAGAGGATGTATAAAGCTAGATATAATATCGATAGGGACAAAATACAAAATATCACATGATGTAACGTTCGCGAAATTATATGTAACAAAACCAGGCAGCGACGATACGCTTGCTGTAATTACTTACATGGATCAAAGGAGCACTGGCCTACTTTCTATCGTACTGAATGACAAATCAGAAAAAAGCAAAGCTCTACTCACAGATTTATTTCAAGTGAACACCAACAAAAACATTATTAGGGATTGCGATAACAACAAAGTGCATTTATTCAATGACATTTACACTAACGGGACGCACGATGTACAAACACACACAGGAGAAGTTCTATCACAAATTATACTAACTTCAGACACATCATCAGGCCAGTTGTATACAGCTTTAGATGCAAGTACAAATCGCACCTACGCTCAAATAACGAGGCCATCCACTTCAGCAAGCAGGGAATGGTTCGTCGAATTTTTCGACAATTTTGCACAACCGCACGACACAAGGACATTGTACATTATAACAACGCTAATCCTTTTGGGATACTAAATACAATAAACAAAAAGTCTAACATTAATATTGACACCTTTATATTGATTTACATTGTAACTTTCGCTCCATCTCCATCTCCCACCGAACAAAGCTGTCGTCGTCAGCGAAGGAGTTCCCTGTAATGTGTGCTTGAAGAAGTTCTTTGTCATGTTCATCGGCGTAATCAAAGGCTTCCTCGTCCGAGCCGTATGAATCATCAGCCTCCCAGTGCGGTAGTTCATCTTGATCTCCATGAGTGTTCAAACGAACGTTACTGTTAAAAATAAACGGATTAACTCTGACCTCAAAAGGATGGTTTTGTGTGTACAATAATGATTTGTGCTTGTAAGCGCTCAATAAATCAAGCTCTCCTACTTTGAACTTCTTTGTCGATGAAGGAGACCTAATTCTAACGTCCGCATCGAACTCCTCCTCTGTTGATTTTGTCTCCTCTCCGAACAGTCCTTTTATTAATGTAGGGGGTGGGTAGCTCATGATGTTATCGTACCAATGATTAAATAACTCTTGGTCAAACTCCGTCTCCTCCTCGTCCATTCTCTTTTCGGTGGAACCGGAAGACGTTGTAGTGCTCATGGTTGTTACAGAAGTTACCTCATCGTTGTGCGATCTATTATTTTCATCAGGGCTCACCTTCCGCCTCTCATTCGGCCTAACTTGTACATCGTGCTTCTTTTGGTACTGCTCAAACCTCTTTCGAATGTCTTGCACTCGGTTAAGAACACTATCATCGTTATCAGGCTTCAATTCTATTTGAGGGCTTTGAGGTGAAGAGATGTTTGGGTCCACTCGTGGTGTTGCAATTCCTAGTCTTCTTCTTTCCATTGCATCACTCTTCAACTTTTCTATAATCATGGAGTTTATATGTTCATCTTCCTTCTTCTTCTCAAAGATTGAAACAATGTTACCAACTTTCCTAGAGGTAGTTGAACCATTCCTTATGTTTCCTGGACGAACCGGCTTCATGGTCTCTTAATAAAAATAATAGAGAAACTGTTTTTTACCGACAATTGACACCCTGTGTAATGTCATGATATATTTGGAGATTAGACGAAAGAGGGGCACAATTCCAAATTGTTACATCATGCCGCAGTTATCTAACATCAAAATGAATTTTATTTGTGTGACTATCACGAAGGGTTTGTTCCACAACTCCAATAGTCCAAGTGCCTTGGAGAATTAAAGCGATTCATTCTCTGCTATCTGTTATTCGTGCGTCGAATCGCCAGAACTCGTCTAGGAGTCGGTGTATGAATCTATTCTGTATAATATAATAGTACCAACAACCAAAGAAGACAATAGCATCACGGCTCCAAAATACAAAGGAGAGAATACCCATATGTAACCGATTGAATTATTGTTTTGAAGCTTGATACACATCAGAATAATGAACAAGAATATGGGAAGCAAAAAGAATACTGCAAACAATAGTCCCACCACGCCACTAATAACTTCTTGTCTTCTTCCTGCATTGTTGCTCAGTATAATTTTGTAAATAAAAGGACTCATGATGATGACTGTCAAAAGCATAAAAGACATCATGGAGGGAATCATAATAAGAAAAGTGTTCTCGCCATTAATTAATTTGTCAGCCCATGCCGCTATCAAGCCAATTGATACGGCAAACAACAAAATCAAAGAAACAATAAAACACATTAATAAGGAGGAAAGGAACAACCTTCTAGGCCTAGAAAAATCAAGTTTAACCTTAATACGATATAAAAAATCAAACATTCCCCACAAAATGAATAAATAAACTGGTATCATTGCAAATGACCATATGTTCTTGTTTCTAAAAAATATCTCCTTAATCGCACAACATACAATTAACATGGGTATCCATAAAAATATAGCTGAGAACGACAACGCTGTGTGGAACATTCTTGTTCCATGTTGTACGTCGTCATAAAACATCACTCTCAACAACCGAGAGTCGGATGATCTATTTTTAAAAAGTGCTTTTACAATTGGACTGATGTAAGGAAAACTTCCAATAGTACAATAACTAACAACAACGCAAGAGGGTACCAACGCAAATAACACGAAAAACAAAGGTAAGAATATAACAACAGCATGTGCACTTGAATTTCTGGGAATTATTGAATCGGAATATAGCCCTAGTAACACCAGAAATATAATTGAGGAAAGCAACGCTAGTACGGTTATAAACGATAAAGTATAGGGTGCACTTTTTTCACAAAAATCTCTCAAAAGCAAAACTTTGTCGACGTTTGTGATTTTAGGTCTCCTTGTATTCACATACTCCCGAAAATCTTTGTTGAGTTGAATGTAATGCTCGTATGTAGTTTTGTTGCTTCTGTTCGGCGGTATACTGGTAGGGGATTTTGGTGCTTGGAGTACAGCAGAATGTTCGGAGTAGTGGCAAGATGTAATAAAATATTGTTCAATGTCACTCGAGAGTATTTGTGTCCACACAGTGTCTCTCACTAAAAATGTTAACATTCAAAGTAGAAGTATTTTTTACCTGCAGCTTCTCTAAATTCCCTGCAAGTAAGGGATACTCTCAAAACATCTCCCTTATCTAAAAAAGTCATCACATGTGACCACAAATCCGCGGTGAGTTGCGTCGAAGTCCGTGTTCTAAAGTCATATAATAAAGATTGATTCTCGTCTGTCCCCTCATCTGATTCATAAGCGCAGATATTGGGTGAGCTCCTCGACGTGAATAACATAACATATAACAACCTTGTCAACCAGTGAAAATTCTTACAAACTACAATAAGAAACTACAATGGTGATGAACAAACAACCTAAAGATGACCATAATCAAATCAGTATGCAAAGCGACTTTGAGGGCGTTCGTCTCCCTGGAGAACTGAATGGGTATGTTTAAAATTTGAACACACATTAAAAATAAAAGTGTCGACCTGTACCTTGACAACTTGAAGGACTCCAAAGTTGATATATACGATTACACTAGTCAAGTCATGATCGACGACTGCACAAACAGCAACATCATTATTGGTCCCTGCTCCGGAAGTGTTTTCGTAAGGGATAGCTCAGACTGTACAATTGTTGTTGCAGCGTAAGTAACCAAGGTTTCGATGACTGAAAACTATTATAGTATGCAATTAAGAGTGAGGGATTGTAAAAATGTAACATTCTTCGCCTATGTACCAACGGTAAGCCAATGCTCAGCATGACTCTAACGTAGTAAGGACCCTGTTATAGAAACCTCTACTGATATTAAGTTCGGAACTTGGAACGTAACTTATCCAGAGCTTGACGATCAATTAAAAAAAGCTGGGCTTGATTTTTCTGCTCCTAATCACTACAACAAAGTTCATGACTTTAACCTAAACGACCAGAGTATCCCACAGCCGCACTGGACAGAATTATCGGAAGAAGAATCCAAGTCATCTTCTCGGGACTTGTATACAACTAATCGTGTTAGAAGTCCATCTGTGAGAGAATTGGTTACAAAATATGGAAAATCTTCTATTCCCCTTGCTGCAACAACTTACGGGATGTATAGCCCAAACTCACCTAGCCCACTTTCTCCGTATGACTTCAAGAAAGCCTATCTAGAACCAGTTGACCTTGATCCCGATTTTCTAGACCATTCTACTCCACTTTACCATGATGGTGGTATAAAAGAGGAGAAGCAGATTGAAGTACCTACTCTAGCTCCACTTGATGACGATTTTATTAGCAATGCAGTTGATTCCAATAATCACGTCTCAGATTCTGTATCTGAGGAACAAAATAATGGTTTCGATGCAGCTCCTGATGCAGATTTCCAGGCTGAAGTAATCGCCCAGCCTCAAGAGGTGCTGGAAAAAGAAGTTACTAAGGATGGACCGATAGTACAACAAATGAAGGACCTTCATAAAAGGAATCAGACTAAGGATGAACAAGAAGCTGCCAAGAAACAAGCTTTGAGGGATCAAGCACTTGAATATAAAAAATCTATGCAAGAGCAAGCCGATAAAAATAGGGAATCCAGAAGAAACGATACCAAAGAGCAAGAGAGATTGAGAAATCAGATTTCACCCGAAGGTAGCAGTTGGAGACAAGTATGGGAGCTATGCGTCAAAAAAGAAGCAGCATTGGATGATGAGGATCCTAAACCAAAGAAAGTTGATCAAACACAAGAAAAGAAGAAGCTTTCTGGAGAGCCGGATATCTTGGATGAAAAGGACGTGAGCCGTCTCAAGTCCATTCTCATCAAATTATCACATGAATCTAAGTAGAGATTAAACATTGACCAAATTTTGAAAACGAAATAAATTTATTTTCTTAATAATGCCAATCTTGGCTTGAGAGATCTTTTCTTACTTTATAAACTGATTCGGCGACATCCAGCACAGAGTAATCTATTTCACATACCTTCACACCAATCTCTCCACCTTCAAAGTCTACTACTTTGCCATAAAATGGCATCGTGACTTGAGACATACCTATCCATCCGTCACTTTCAGGTCCGCCCGCATTAACAAACACAATAACAACTTCGTTTTCAAAAGCGCGTGTCGTTATCAAACTACTCAAATAAGTTTTCTCGCTAAATTTATTGTATTTAACACCTGCGCCAGCATCATGCAATGTCCAGCATGTCGGTGCAATTATTGTCTGTACACCTTGAGCAACCAAGCTACGAAAAGCCTCTGGAAAGTTGAGGTCCCAACAAATTAAAAGTCCTACATTTCCAAACTCTTCTGTTTTAAATACTGCATGTTCGTCAAGTCCTTTTGTAAAGCAGCCCCTCTCCGGATGCCATAGATTTTTCTTTTTGTATGTGTGCAGTACTTGACCCAATCTGTCAATGTAGTAACAGTTATTGGTTAATGTCCCATCATCATTATACTCTCCAATAGTTCCTGGTACGAGATTTAAATTCAACTCTTTCGCAAGTTTTTGGTAACGTTTCAAATAAAAGTTGTCTTTATCAGCCCATCTGTCCACCTCGTCAACGATTGGTAGTGATAAAGTGTATTCTGGAAGGACGGCTAAATCTGCACCTTCTTTCGCTGCCTGTCTCACCAACTCTGATGCAGCTTGAAAATTCTTTTCTAAATCCTTTGAGGACGGAGAATATTGACACAAGGCAATCTTTGGGGCCATTTACAACAACTATTTGAAGGTGGAGGCATCAATGAATTATAAAACAATAAGGTAATATACGTGCTAATATCATGTGCGAGTTAGTTGGATTATACATTTGACAAAGTGTACGAAAAGATGCATAAATGGAGGTAACATTATAAATTTATATACATTAAAATAAAAGTTTACCTGAATAATTTGAGTGCACTGAAAAGTGCTTTGATTTGTGATCGTCTGTACGGTCTTGTTGCTAGTGCTGAATTAACAATCTCTGGTAACTCCACCCACACTTTATGATCAATGTTATTCCGCTCCAATATCTTCGACTGTTCTAATAATTCTTCCTCTGAATTTGCAGCCAAAACTACTTTATGCATGGTGTCCAAATTGCTGATATATTCTCTAGTGTCTTGATGTGTGTAGAACAAAGACAATGCCGCCACAGATGCTATAATCACATGTTAATTCATTTTAATGTGTGAATTTGTTACCATGACAACCCTGAGCAATTATTGAACCTGTAGGCCATTTTAGTGTTTTTGATAAATCCTTTCTAACCACAACATACATCACAAGAGGATCATCGTTGGTGGGTTGGTCAGTCATTCTTGTAAAGGAAGTTGAAAACTGTCGCAAACTGATTGAGTTGAGATGTTTGTTGAAAATCTTGGTAAGCAAACACCAAATAGTTGAGTATATCTTAAGATATTATTAGCATGTGGAGGTATAGCCGGTATTGTTGCAGTATCTTGTGTGTTTCCTTTGGATATGGTGAAAACAAGGCTTATGAACCAATCTTCGAATGCAACAAGAACGGTAGCTTATAATGGAGTTGTGGATTGTTTTAAAAAGATTATACAAACTGAGGGTGTTTCAGGTTTGTACAGGGGGCTACCGGCTAATTTAGTTGGAATCACACCAGAGAAGGCAATAAAACTTGCAGGAAATGACTTTTTCCGGTCTTTGTTCAGTAAATTGTACTTTAAAACAAAACCAGCTGCTCCAACTGATGTTGTAAAACAGCTACCCGTGTCTTTAGAATTGCTTGCAGGTGGATGCGCAGGCGCAGTGCAGGTGGTCGCAACCAATCCAATGGTAATGATTTCTTAGAACAAAAATTTGACAATGATGTAGGAGATCGTAAAAATCAGAATGCAAACTTCAAAAGGAGTCAGCACAATACATGTATTAAAAGAGTTAGGTCTAAAAGGCTTATACAAGGGCAGCGCAGCGTAATTTAACCTTTATAGTTGATTTTTTAACCTTTATAGTACTCTATCAAGAGACATACCATTCAGCATGGTCTACTTTTGTTTGTATTCACGGTTGAAGCATCACTTAAGTGAAAATAAGCAAGATCCATCAAGTAAGATCTCCTTAAAAGCAATCATTCCATCTGCAATCGTAGCAGGATCAACGGCTGCATTCTTCACAACTCCACTAGATGTAATCAAGACGAGATTACAAGCCCATGGGGAAACACAATTGAAGACAATCGGTCAAGTTTACCGTCACATTATGCAGAATGAAGGCGCGGCTGCCTTATTCAAAGGGTGCCTCCCTAGAGTGTTAATCATGTCTCCACTTTTTGGAATTACATTGACAGTATATGAGTTGTTGCAAAATTTTCTTGGAATAAACAAAGTTTAATTAGCGCTTTACTTTTTAACTGCCTAGACTTTTAAATTGAAAACAACATTGGAGGTGTTTCAGCATGTTGATTGACTACTCTCGATTTATCAAATAATAACAGCTTTGTAACAATCTTTTTATATAAAAAAATGAACGCAATAAACAACCTCAAAGAGGAGGAGCTTTACGCCGATCACCTTGTTAACGCAGAAGTTAGGGAGGAATCGTCAGATAAGCATCATCCAGAGCAGAAGCATCACGATGGCCAAGAGAAGGAGCACTACAATTCAGAGCAGAATCATCCAGTTACAAAAAGAGAGGAAGCAGGGGCTAACGTCATACCATTACATCAAAAATAAATTAAATATTGTAGTATTAGCCACCCGGATTTGCTTATATTTATACTCAACATGATAAGTATTTGTATTTTATATTATGTACAATTATTTAGTATCTCTCTCTAGTGTGTAGATATTCCATCTCTGGTTCCCGCTCCATTATATAGCTGAAGAGCTCGTCATTAGTAATCTTTGGAGAATCTATTTGTTGTTTTGTGCCATTCTTATTTACAGATATGGGTGCTATAACTCTCTTCGCACGAGGGCCTTTTGACTGCTTTACATGTACCTTTGTGATGTTGTTCAGCCTCTTGTAATGTAGAAAAATAGGCTTTTTAGTACACTTGAACTGAAGTGGCTCCTTTGTCCCACTTGCACAATGATTTATGACGGCTGCCCTCCACTTGAGTTCTGAATCCATTGTATCCCATTTTTCTCCATCAAAATACTCATGTTTAAGACGGTATTTCCTCAAAGATGGTATTTCGTGACCAAGTAGTAGTTGAACTTCGGTAAGTTCCATTTCATGTAGTATCCTAATTTGACCAACTACGTTGTCTGGCATTACTGTGTAACGAATAAACATGGGTTTCGAGGTTGTAGAATTCATTAGATTTCCCATTTCTTTAATCATTCGGTGTGTAGTTTCATCGTATTATATATGCGGGTCTTCGCTGGAAGATTCTAATTGACCAAGCATATTCACAATAAGCCAACGTTCAACTAGAACTTACGTGTATTTTCAATAAAAGAATTAAAATATAGATGATGAACGAGAAATAGAAAAGGAGTCACTATAAAATTAAAGAGGAAAGGAAAGATTCCACGGTTCATCAAACAATTCGTTTGTTGGAAGTTAGAGTGGGATGGTGTGCCAAGTGGAAGAGGCCGTGTGGTGGTATGTTCAATTTTTAAAGCGAATGTCAAAAAGTATGCAATCTCTTGTGCAACAAGTATAACGAATACATTGTCTAATCTGTACCAATTGCGAGCGTTCATGTTGCAAACTTTAATACCTGCAGAGTCACAAACGTGGTAGAATATGGATGTTACTAGACTCATAAATTTAATAATACCCTCAACATACGCCCCTTTTCTAATAATACCAATAGTGGTGGAACGGCTGTGAGATTAGTAACGAACACAACGAGGACCTCCACAATCTTGTCATTTGGTAGGTCGCTTGACTCTTGTGTCAAATTATAAATCGCATCCAAGAAGAATACTGCTCCTGTCAAAAAAGGATTGAATAAAGGAAGGCAGTCTCCGTCGAACATACAATCAATCTAAAAATTGTGTTTTCAGATCCAATAGGTTGCGTCCGGAAAAGCACAACAATTGGATACAGCCTTTGTATATGTTCATATTGATTTAAACTTTAATAATAAAAAGTAAATTAATTAAATTTATAGTTTGTATTTTATGATTGTTGAGACATCTCTTCATCTTGGGTTTGAGGTCTACCAGATACTAAGAATTGGTTAAAGGTTGTATGTATGAGCACTTACAAGCAAAAGGTGGGGGATTGGCCTTCCCGCGAATAAGCATAACCATGACAAACACGGCGATAGCGATTGAGCCAACGCTAATTATGGCCGCCACACTAGCACTTCCCCAAGTGGACTTAGCTTTTATTACTTCTGGTGGAACAGTGATCGGTAATGTTGTATTGCCTACTTGTTGGTAGGACAATCCAATGGCCAATAAAAGTGTGGTTGCTAGGACGATCTGTGAAGACAACTTGTTCATTTTGTAGCTTACAATTTTAAAAATGAAAAGCACTGACATCTACGCACATAGCCGCCTGGGCGGCTCTATGCACGTAATAAAAAAAAATAGCGTCAGTAAACCGATAACAGATTCGATCTTTGATCGAGTGATATATGAATTGGACTTCAATCGTGTTTATCCTGGAGACTTTATAATAGTCGTTGATGCGAACTGGATTGAATTCGTTAGGAAGACAATGAAAGAAAGATTAATTCTTGAAGGGTTTCCAGATGCAAACTTCAGAGTCATGACGATACATCGACTTGCGAAAGAAACGTTGGAGATAGCTGGCCATGCATATAAAATTGCAGATGACGAAGAATTTGATGAGCTTGTAATCGCTTCAGTTAAAAATCATCAATCAAAATGCACTTTTCACAAAGATGCTTGTAATCACCTACTCGAGCAACTAGATGTCGTCAAGAATACACTACTAAACAATTACAGCGGACAAAATTTGGATTCGTGCTTAAGAAACATCATTTCAGAATACAAACAGCTCTGTGTGTCGTCACTTATTATACATATGGCACATTTAATTCCCGAAGCAACGGCTTCGATCAGAAACCATCAAGGACGCCGAAGCGAACATATTATCGTGGATAATTACCACAAATACGACCCCATACAAAGAACATTTTTGTTCGAGCTATTCAAAAGAATGCCCTTTACTTGCTTTACAACGCACACAAAAGAAACTGACATACCGGAGAGAAAATTTAAACAATTCACAAAAATTGCAGAACCTCCATTCAAGTCGTTCGATCTAAGAAAGGTAACAAAGGATGAAAGTCCTACAAAAAAACAAAAAACAAGTCAAGGAAAAATCATTTCTTATAATGAAATTAGTTCTAGTGTTTATTCCATCTTGTGTACATGCTCTTGTGGCCGTTTTATTGATGAAAAAGAAATTAGGTCCATGCGTAGTGAATTGTTGTGTTATACGTGTAACTCTTGTCTTAAACCTCAAATAATTATTAACAAAAATGTCATCTATAATTTATATGATGTTGATTATGTTTGGGAAAAGTATATGCATTACCTTGAAGATGCCATGCATCATTTCTCAGAGCATGAATTGTTCACGGTAAATCCCGAACTGTACTGGAGCATTAAATTCTGGTTGTTCCCTTACGAAAAACATATACCGCATACTTTTAATAAAAGGAAATTGAGTAATGTTCCGACGAAATTTGCTGGGTTGTGTTTGCTGCCTTATGTTGATACTTATAAAAAATATTTGACCAAAGTTGAGAAGCCTTCCACCATTCCAAAGCCGCAAGAAGTTTCCACACAAACCGCAAAGATGAAGGGTGCCCAATTGTTTTTTGGTTCTGAACAAGTATGTATTGGTGATTTTGTAAAAATAAAAGCTGATGGTCAACCTTATCACATTGTGAGGGTTGAATCAATTTATTGTTCTGCGTTTAAAATTTATGGAAAAAGATTCAAAAGACACATTGATGTCTTGAAAGCTTACAACAATTTCGAGTATGAAAACAATCCAAATTTCATTTCAGATGCAGACATTGCGTTAAAAAATTACATGTGTAAGGACGAAAGAGAACTATACTACTGTGATGAAGAAACTGTATGTTTTAAGAATTGTTCAAATTTAATTGTTTTTCTCAGAGTTATGACATTGTGTACATTGCCGGCAAATGTCAAGTCTTGTTTATAAACGACATTCGTCGCTTCCAGCCCTTTAGTGACAAAAAGGACATACTTTACTGCAGGTAAGTATAAAACAACCTCAAGTCAGTTCGTTAATTAGTAGGTTTATGGTTACAGACAACGGTCTTAGTCCAGTACCAGAACCACTTCTCTTGTCAACAATCCAATCTCTTCCAAAAGTATTTGATTTTTGTAAGAGCGATTTTATGTCCTTCATTCCCACACGTAGACCAAAAGTCATGGATGTTTTTAGTGGCTGTGGCGGTTTGAGTATCGGGTTCGAACAAGAAGGGTGTGATATGGCTTATGCAGTGGACATTGATAGCGAGGCTGCAAAAACATATAGAAAAAACTTTCCAACTGTGAGAACAGTTAATTGTGATCTTAATGACTACCTCACCTATACAATGTGTAGTCATGACTTGCATCTACAATACGTGGATCACATAAAGACCATTCCGTCAACTCCAAATGTAATTATCAACTCTATACGCACTAAAGATGGGTATGTATGCTTGTGTTCATGTATCTTCTTAACATTAAAGCGTGCACCAATTTCTTGTACAAAGGAACTGGTTGACTGCCAGAGAAATCAACGATGAAGGTAGTATTGCATACTTCATCAAAAGTACTTTTGGTAAGTACCCTAGGCCTCGAGAAATCGATCTAATTATGGGTGGACCGCCTTGTCAAGGTTTTTCTGGTTAGTTAAAAAAAATTAATTTGAAAATTAATTTTTAAAATAGATTTGAATCGTCATAAAAATGTCTTGACCATGGAAAATCAGAAAAATTCGATGATGTTGGTGATGTTGGCCTTAATTGATTTTTTGAAACCAAATTATGTTCTAATTGAGAATGTTCCTCCAATGTTGGCCACTAATGCCCCCTTGATTGTAAAAAAATATTTACAACAAATGGGCTACTCCATATCTATTGATGAATTAAATGCAAGGCATTTTGGTCTGCCACAAGGTCGCTCCAGAATATTCTTCTGGGCAGCATTGAAAGGAAATCCCATTCCTAATCCTCCTGAACAAATTTATGCAGCGAAAATTGTGACGAAAACACAAGAAAATTATAGGTACCTATTGCGTGCCCATCCTGGTCGAAGTTGTGCTGGTTTATTCCCCGAGACTACAATTAGAGATATCTTTACGGACCTGCCGAAATTTGATTGTAGTAACAATGAAAAAAGTAACAAAAATAAAGTTAAAAAATATAGATTTGCGCCGATGAATACTCATCAGGCGAGATTTAGGGGTATTTCCATTACAAATGTTAATAATGATGATGCCTTGACTATGCATAAGACTTTTGATAAATGTAAAGACACTACACTAAAATTAATCCGTGCACTTCCTAGAAGGCCAGGGGCCTCCGCATACACTGATTTGAATACGAGTATGTGGCGTCTCATCCGAAAGGGTTATTATAATTGTAAGGGTAAGAAAGACAAAGTGATCCGAAGAATGATTTGGGGAAAGCATATTGGCACCCTAGTCACCAGGCCAGACATCTTCTGGTCTTCTGTGCTGCATCCTGTCCAAAATAGAGCTCTATCCGTTAGGGAAGCCGCTAGGTGTCAAGGCATTCCTGATCGTTTTACGTTTACAGGTGAGCATACTGATTGTTATAAGCAAGTCGGTAACGCAGTTGCCGTCAATGTCAGTCGTGCAATTGCAAAAGAATTCAAGAAAGCATGGTGCTCTAGTAATGGTGGTAGAGTTGAGGGTACAAGTCAGTTAGTTAGAAAATACGGGTGGCTGGATAGTACGCAACTTGATGTTCAAGCAGCAGAGCAGCATTTGAACGACATATTAGAGCCTTTGGAAGAATTCAAAGACCCTGACTTTAAAAAGGTTGCCAAGAATAGTGTAGTGAACAAAAGAAGTGTTGACAGATTTTTAAAGGGAGGTGGCCAAGGCTACTCTCAGACGACTAGGACTCCGCTTGAGAATGCCATTAATACTCAAACATTGACTCAAATGAAAAGGAAGAAGAGAAACTTCATTAGAAGTCAAACCCAACAAACCAGTTCTTATGTTTTATTATAAAAATGGTTCTAAGATTGACTTGTTGTTAGTCCGCATAAATAATTCGCCCACTTATTGTTCTTGCTGTATTTTATCAACCTACGATACCCACCGATAAAGAAAATATTCGATGATATTTTTATGACATTAAAAAATAAGTATTGACCGGGGTACTCGAATTGGTAATTACTGTTTATTTCAATAATTGAAAGTGAAAAAAATGACCAGCAACTGATTGCACCGTATTCGGTTACTTAAAATTAGTACGATGCTATTGTTAAACTCATCAATCTTCTTCAGATACAGGCAATACGAATCCTATTGATTTGCACCAAAACAGGTCAATGTCAAATGTCGGATGTTAATTGGTAGGTACAAAAGGTTTTCTTTTTGCTCAACTACTAAAACACAAAAAGACAAGCACAGCGCCGTTATAACTGAATCATAGAATGGCCGGACCAGGGAGAGACTCACAAACTACACTCGCGAGCTTGGTTACACAAGTCACAAAGGTACCAACTTATGAGGCATATAATGATGAAGGGACCCCTAACTCCGTAACCACTGATTCAACATACATTACTCCACACACCCCAAGTACACCAGGAACACACCTATCAAATATACCAAAAACTTCCTCCATCGCTAATAGAAATAGTGCAAACTCACCTGTTGGTGTTGGCTCCACAGTCGGAGTAAGCGCAACACCAGCTGCGAGTAGCAACAATCTTCTAGAAGTGATTATCAAATCCTTGACCTCATGCTTCACTAAAAGTTCAACACAAACTAGTGTTTCTACTACCAACCCTCCAAAACCATCTACTTCTACCCAACCTGTACTACAAAAGAAGCCTTCAACAAGAGTAATATCCCAAGGTTTACTTCCGGAGCAACTGCCACAACATAAAGGGAAGAAAACACTAGTGCTTGACTTGGATGAGACCCTTGTCCATTCTTGCTTTACACACGTTCCAAACTCTGACTTTTACATCCCTATAGTCATCGAGGGAACTAAACACACTGTATACGTTCTCAAGCGTCCCTTCGTCGATGAGTTCTTGACAGAAATGGCAAAGATTTATGAGATCGTTATCTTCACAGCCAGTGTATCATTATATGCCAATCCTCTACTAGACTTACTAGACCCCAACAGAGTAATCACACACAGATTATTTAGAGAACACTGTACTTTTGTTGATGGACTCTATGTCAAGGATCTCAGTAAACTAGGAAGAGATGTAGATAGCACCATCATAGTAGATAATTCTAGAGTTTGTTACAAGTTTCAACCTCAAAATGCGATGCCAAGCATCACCTGGTTAGAAGATAAATCTGATAATCAGCTAGTAAGAATGATCCCATACTTGGTTAGAATCAAAGATGAACCACGCGTATACGATGTATTAAAAGAATTCCGGGAGAGCGAATCTAACTGGTCAGTTAACCAGTGGTAAGCCCTAAATAATTGTAATAAAATTTTTTGACATATGAAATGTTGATTTGATTGAATTCTTAACTAACCTTGAAAGTTGTAAGCAGAGATGTAGTTGACTGGCTGATTTAGATGTTGTCACATAAACATGTAAACTACTTATGTTTCTTTAATCTGAACGCTTGCCGAAAAGCTACCTAGGAAGAAGTAGTATTACAACACAAGCAGGGGCTACGAGTATATAAATAATTCAAATCAAATGGGATAGTGTGAGACTTCTAATCTTGATGTCGAGGGGCGTACATGTATAAATAGTTTCAAAAAAAACGTTAATAGTCTATACGTCATGATGTGTTACACAATTGAAGCGCAGCATACGTTTTGATGGCAAAGTAATGCCATCAAACAATTGATGCCTGTTCAATTCATCAGTTCAACATCCAATCAATGTTCTAAAAAAACCGCTTCTTAACGTTATTTTTGCCTCGTGAAAACAATGTGTGCTGACGAAATTGCAAAGAGTCGATTTATTGACACGGTATTACATTCCTAAATGAATATATTTCAGAAATAACAAAGCTTGTTGCAACTATTACTGTTGTACTTACTAATAAAAAGGTGAACATTATGTCTTATATTACGATGTATGGTTGACTTTACTTCTGCTTTTACAATGCTGAATGGTACATTTTTAGGAAGTTCCAAACACTTTAGCGACAACGTTTTTATATCATAACTGTGCACGGATAGTCTTTACGTGGAAGAGATCCAAATTCAACAGAAGAATCACAACAAAATGATTGAATCAACACCCGACTACCAAAAGCAGTTCTAATTATCACAAATATTATTCTTATTCAAGAAAGAAACAATGGAAGTGATAACTCTCTCGCTTCATTATCTTGTTGCACAACTAGTACAAAATTCTATTACGTAAGTTTTGTCTCATGAAAGTACCAACAATTTAAGAGAACAAGACGATGAGGAAGAAGAGGAGGACCAAATGGATGAGCAGCGTAGTGCTCCAGTGAAAGAAGACTCAAAGATTGATGGAAACAAATCTAATGCTACGATAATGCAAGTCAAGCAAGTGCCTAGCGAACAAAATTCAGATAAAAATTTGAAATGTGAACCACCTTCAATTATAATACAAAAAGAAGATCTACCGAACTGTGCACCACCTCCACCTCCGCCACCTCCACCAATGTTAGGTGCAGGACCTCCACCTCCACCTCCGCCACTCGGTGGTGGCCTTCCACCAATGGGCATGAATTCATCTCTTCCATCTTTGCCCACTAAGAAGCCTACCAAAGTTGTTAGGTCTTTTTTCTTTGAACCACTTTCAAAAAACCCAAATGACCTCAAGGAAACAATTTTTATAAAAAAAAACATTGCTTTGGATTCGAATGATATACTTGATACCCTCGATGCAGACATGTTAGAGAATATGTTTGCCGCAAATTCGAATGTATCAAAAGTTGATGCGGCACCCGCTGTGCCAAAGAAAAATTACATTTCTGTAATTGAAGACTCTAATAGGTCTCATGCAATATCTCTTCGTCTTGGTTCTCTAAAAAACCAAGGTTTATCTGTAGATAAAATTGCGGCAGCTGTTCTTTCCATGGACGACTCTGTATTAGAAGAGGGTGCATTGGAAAGCTTAGCAGTAATCTCTCCGACAAATGAAGAATTGACCACTCTAAGAAATCTAGGTGATGTGGATCATGGTGTACTGCAGGAACCTGAACAATTGTTTTTTAAACTAATAAATCTAAATAACATACCGGCCCGTTTGACGTGCTGGCTTTTCACTCTTCGTTTCGATAAATCATTATCTCGAATGGATGAATCCATAGAGATTATCTTGAGTGCATGTGTGGAGGTGGGCGAAAGTAAAAAGTGGCTGAGTATTCTAAGTCTGATCCTCACTGTTGGTAACTACATGAATGGTGGGAAGAAGGGAAAGAATTACGGGTTTAAACTTTCTAGTCTGGTTCGGTTAAACGATACAAAAGCAACGGATGGTTCGCATTCCACTTTGCTTCAGTTCTTAGTCCAATGGGTCGAAAAATCTCATCCTCATCTGTTGGATGTCGATTCCGAGTTGACTAATGTCAGCAGCGCTTGTAAAACCATTTTGAGTTCAATAAAAGAAGACGCATCAAAAGCTAGAGAGGGCGTCAATCTGATTAACGAACAAGTCAGATCAATCAACAACAGTAATTCATGCTCAGAGTTTGAAACCTTGTTTAAAAATAAGATGATGTCATTTAACCAGTCTGCTTCTGATCGATTAAAACTAGTTGAGAACAAAATCACTTCATCTCAAGAGAAACTGTGCAATCTTGCTAAACTGTACAATGAATCTGAACAAGAAATCCTTGCAGAGCCAGACAAGTTCTTCCAACACATTGATAACTTTGTCCAACTATTCAAGCAGTGTATATCCAATCTAAATGAGAAGAGAAAAATGGAGGAGCAGAAATTGTTGAGAAGGAGTAGGGCTTCATTCAGGTTCAGTAAAGCGCTTGACGATGAAAATGGTGATGCTTGGAAGAAACTGATGTCTGACATTTCGACATTCGATGATGTGACAAAATAAATGAAAACTACCTTACTGAGCGAAATTTGATTCTTTTAATTCTGTTCACCGTTGCACTTCTAATTATATCCTGTCGTCAATCACTAACAAACATTTCATGCCCTCTAACCCTTCAACGAGAACTATCACTCTGATATCAATATGGATTTGCAACGTAATAAAAGTTAAGGAAACTAATCTTGGATTAAATGTGATTTCTGGCTTCCTCCGAAGTCTTAGTGGTGCGTTTATCTCACAAAGTCAAAGTTAACTTTTTAGGAGGAATAAATTTGTGCATGTTGTTGTCCAAGGTTAGAGGGAAGTCGGTACCTGTGAACAAAAATATCGGCACCTCACAAATTAATAATGCAATTCAAGAGAAGGAAAACATTAGTAATTTCTTGAAAGGTTGTAAAGAGATAGTAGGCGAAGAATTGGTCCCGAATCAAGTAGATCTTAATTACGATTCTGCATGAATACAATGAGAGTGAATGGATTTGCGTTGAAACACTTTCAAAACTGGTTGACCTTCTAGTCGCTCTGTCTGAACATGCAAAAAAGAGGTCATTATGGTAGGCAGAGTTTGTTTGTACTTTATTCACGTAATCTAGGAGAGGACCTGATTTAGACCTTAACACGGAGGAGCAACAAATAGCAAAATCCCCAAGAAATGTCACAGCAGAAACATTGGAGTTTGACATGAGTTCTTCAAGAGAGGCTTTGCTTAAACAACTAAATGAGGAGATGTCACAGTTTGAAAACGAACAAATGGCCAAAGCGAACGAGTATTGTAGAAAATTCGAGTGCGACCAAACAAACAAAACCATGGAGCACGCCAAGGACGAGAGAATCAGACTTTTACAAGAACTTGAAATATCCAAACTCAACATGAGCGAAGAAGTTGAAATTGAAGTCGCAACAAAAAAATCAAGGTTAACAAAACGAATAGTAGAAACATTCGACGAGGACGAATACGAAAAGACCCTACTAGAAACCAACGAGTTAAATCCCTCAGAGTTTGAAAATCAATTAAAGGCCTTACAAGAAGAGCAAATCAAACTCAATGAAGAATTAAAACTTCTTGGCGAGAAAAAGAGACAAGAAAAGGAAACCATTGGAAATTACCTGCGTGAAGACATTTCACAATCGAAATCCTCTTTGGAACAAGCGAAAAAAGAAAGAGATTTGGTGTATGCGATGGAAAATCAAATCAAAGAAAAAATCAAACAAACCATGAGGGATTACATTATAAGAGCAGAACTCGCCGCTCAATTAGATGCACCAGTCGTACTCGCACCTTCGGACGTTAAAATCTTGGTTTCACCTCGTAATGGATCCATCACATCAACAACAACATCTACACCACCACCACAACAACAACAATACATTAAACAAGAAGTTGTATTTTCGACAGAAGATGAAGAAATTTACTCATCAGATAGCGACGACGATTCTGTATACATTCAAAATCCACAAATGAGGGACATTGCAGAAGAAACAATTTCTGACGAAGAATACGAAGACGAAGAGGACGATCGAGAAGAGAATGCAATCGCTACGTTAGAAATGCCCCGAGCTGATTTACGTAAAAGAAGCACATCGACTTATATTGTGAGACGTACCAGTAGGACTTATGCATTCAGACAATCATTCCTCGTTCCAAACAAGATGCGAAGTCAATCCGATGCCGAACAACAATCAAAATCTAAACAATCAAATCAAATCACATTTGATTTGGAACCTACATCTGATCAATCATCCGAATCGACAGATTTGAAATTGCCATCTGAGAATGTGATACATTCTGCAGAACATGTTCATGTAGAGCATGATGATACTACGGAGAGTAGTGCTGGTGAACAAGAAGGGGCACAAGAACCTCCAAATGCGGTCCCTCCAACGCCCTTGAAAACCCTTCCGCCAGTTCCTTCTCGTAAATCACTACCTGCATTACCCTCCACTCCATCCACATCGACATCGCCTTCATTACTGCCTGCTCCTCCTAAAAAGGCGTTGCCTTCTCTTCCTACGAAGAGGTTATTAAAGAGTCAAATTGATATTTTACTGGATGACCCTCAAGCAAGGGCTATTTTACAAGAGTATGCTATCGAAGGTTTCTGTGCTGAAAGTATCATGTGTTGGACAGATATTCAATATTATAAAAGACTTTATGGTAACGAACTTCGTTACAAAAAAACCAAATTTATTTATGATCAATATTTGTGTCAAAAATCAGCTCCCTTGTTGTTGAATTTACCTAATTTTAAAAAATATAATGCTCCTATAGAAAAAATTTTATCTCTTGATTATCAAAGTGCTCAACCTGAAGTGTTTGATGGATTGTTTGATCGTTTAGAGAAGCAAGTAAAGATTGAAATGTTTGATCTGTTTTTGAGGTTCCAAAAGACTAGCCAATATAAGAAATTGCTAAAAACTATTCCTGAATTGCTGACTGCCACCCAAGCCTAATAACATAACAGTTATTTATTTTTTGTTTATTTTGTAACGAAAGGAGTGGTTATCATGTTGTTCTCTTCAATAAAATTTATTGTGAAAGACTCTTCATTACTGTGTCATCTGTCTCCTGATATGTAATCTAGTTAGTAAGTGGGCACATTTATGAATGGTGTTTTGGAGTGACAACAATAATGTTTATTAACAAATTACACAACCAGTACAACACTTTCTGGCTTGATCTCTCTCATAAATGAGCTGTCTTATCTGATTTAATTGTTCAGTAACCTCTTGTGTTCTATCATGGTCCTCTCCCAATTTATCAGCGAATATTGTAGCAGCACTCGCAAAACAACCTTCAGCATCATCAAACTTTTGTAGCTGCAACTGAACGGCACCATTATTGTACATTAACTCACCATACTCTATAGAATCTTCACCAAAGTCTTGAACATAGATAGGAGTGACTTCGTTATAAAGAGCTTCGGCTTGTTCAAATTTTAATTGTTTAGCTAAATTAGTAGCGAGTGCATTATAAGTCTGACGCTCTTTGGCGCCATCACGAGAAGGTTGATTTTTTAGCAAAGCAAGAACTTGATTCCAAGTTTTCTCGGCTTCGGGCCACCTCTTTTCTCTTTCCTTCATGGTAGCAATCACCATCAACGAGCTCACGTTATTAGCATCAGGTTCATGATTTTCGCTCCTTAATTGAATTCCTTCGTGATACAGTTGCTCAGCTTGATCATACTTTTCCAACTTGAACTTGATGTTAGCTAAAGTGTTGATGGCATTAGTATACAGGGCATGTTTCTTTCCATATTGATTAGCTATGATGGCCATGCTTTGTAATTGAATGGGTTCCGCTTGTTCATAATCGCCCTTATCGAAATAAAGCCTAGCGATGCTAGCTAAGGACTTTCCAATCTCGATATCGTTTTCAGCATTCGTGGTGATTCTTCTTTGAATCGTTAATGCTTGTTCAAAGTAATTTACGCTCTTTTCGAAATCTTTATTGACCCTACAGGCCTCTCCCATGCTACTCAACATGCTGGCCATCACCGTGGCAGTTTCTCCCAATAACACATCTTGAGAATTCAAATTTCTCAACGCATCATCAAACACGATTTGTGCTTGATCTGTTTTACCCAACTGAATGAGAGCTTGCGATAAATTAGCTTTGGCCACACAAACGCGATGATCGGTCTCTCCATACAAGTTTTGTAAAATGGTCAAACTTTCCTTGTACATGCTTTCCGCCTTTTCTGGTTGATTCGTATTTTTCAAAGCAACCGCCAAATTGTTACAAATACCAGCAATGTAAGCATCGACTTGTCCATAATAAGATACGGCTCCATCATAGGCACTTTGTAATTTGACGAGCGATTGTGCATAATGTCCCATCTGTAACAACACCAATCCAAATTGTTCGTTTCTGGTGGTCATGATTCTGCTGTTGGGTTGGAACAGTTCGGAATCGATTCGAATGGCCTCCTCGAATAATTCAATCACTTGATCGTTTAGATTCTTGTTTTTGAACGAATGCAGCAGATTAGCATATCTTACGTAGCTCTCGCTTAATTCTGGATGAATGTTGGAAAAGATTCTTCGAAGGATGGTGATTCCCTTTTCGTAGTACTTCTTTCCGTTGATCACGTCCATTTGTTGGAACAAGATTCTTGCGGTCGCGATTAATGCGATGGCCAAATATTGATCCAAAATGACATCTTGTTGGGTGGTGCCCATTTCGTTTTGTATGATTTGCCACTTGTGTGATAATCTCGTGGTGATGCTGATCATTTTTTCGTACATTTTTTTGGAGAGATCGGTCTGGTTCTTGTTGGTGTAAATGTCTCCCTGGAGCTTCAGGACGGAAAGTAGTTCCAATTCGTCTTGTTTGTCGTCGCTCATGACGGTGAAACTTTCTCTCACTTGAAGTGCATTTTGTGCGTGTTGTAAAGCTCTGTTGTAATCGGTCAAATCGAAATAAACATAGGAGAATCCTTCGTAGAGTTCCGATCGACACATGTCCGTAATTTCGCATTCGGGCGTTTCGGAATGTTTCATTAATGCCGAATACATTCCTGCTCTTTTGAGCGGATAGATGCGATCTCTGATCAGGTACTTTAATCGACCGACTGCTTCGATGTGATCGTCTGGTTTCTCTCTCATAAACTCCAAAACGCACTTCATGTTTTCTAATTCGTAATCGTAACGTTCCATTCCTGGCGTGTATTCGATTCCCGAAAATTCATGTTGAAGGTCGTAACGTCTCATGCGATCGTAGTAATGTAAAAAGTAATGTTCGCGAACGGTTTCCAAAGTTTCTGATTCGGCTCCGCCTTCTTCTTCTTCGAACTTTGATTTCAACATCTCTCTCACCAGGTCATGAAGTCCGTAACGATTAGGTTCAAACGACTGTAACGCTCCCAAACGAACCAATTGATCCAAGTGGAAAATGACTTCGGTGAGTTCGTATGATTTTAGGATTTTGTGAAGGTCTGTCATGATTAGCGAGATGGATTTTTGATGAATACTTACCGAGCGTGTTGAAGGAATTGGGGAATACGCATAATTTACATAAAAATGTTTGGAGCGTGGCGGGCCATTGGTTGTAACAGGCCATGAATGCTCCATGACATAGTTTCCTTGTACGCGAAAAGTGTTTGTGGTTGACTAGAGAGTCTAGACTTGCTTGGACGGTGTCCGTGAGTTGGTCAATTGTCATGGTATTCGCATAGTTTTTGTGTGTTTTGGCACATAACTAGAATTAGAGTTTGTAGAATTGAAATACTTACTTTGAGGAAGAATGGTAAACTATCTAGAAGCACTGCTAAACTCTTGAGGTTATCATTTTCGGTGTAGGATTCATTTTGGGTTTGAAGTAATTCTTCTGAATGTTCGATGCGTAGCTTGTCTAGAGGGATGTATAAACCGTAGAAAGTCTTTGGATGGGTGAACTTTTGATCCTTTCCATTTCCATCGTCAACCAAGCACACGCTCACAATTTGTTTGGTGTTGCTCCTTCCAAAGAGTTTTGAGACGTCATCATTAATGTTGACTGTTTTTCCTGGCTTAGCAGTTTCCTCCTCTTCTCCTTCGCTTTCCTCTGCTTCTAGTTCTGATTCTTCATCTTCGGATTCTGAGTCGACATACTCTAACTGTTCATCAAGAATGTCTAAGGTTGATGTTGTTCTAGGTTGAACCTCTCTTATCTCATTATTTTCCAAACGGTCAATCTAACTCAGTTAGTATTTTTGGTGGTTTGCATACGTACTTGACCGGTAGTGAGTTTGCTCAAATCAAGTTCAAGTGAAGTTCTAGAAGATATTACAACAATACACCTGCTTCGTCTAGTACTGGCCGTACTTGGTAACAGTTCGATGACTTGTCTAAGGCTACTGGGATCCTCTATCAAAAGAAGAGTGCTCTTTCCTGCAAATGTTGAATGATAAAGAGCACGAAGCTTTTGGTCGCTGTTGGGCATTTTTCCCACATTCCACGTCTTTATAACCTGTTGCATGGCCTCTTGAGTAGTTGTGGGGTAGTCGGTGTTTGCTTTTAGTCTCAGATGTAACCTAATGTCTAATTTAATGTTCTTCAGTTCTCTACACAGGGAGATGGAAAAGTTTGTCTATATAGAAGGTAAGAAGTATTTTTTTGTTGACTTCATACCTTTCCTGCACCAATGCCTCCTTGTACTACAATAACCTTGAGTTTGTATGCTTCGTTTATGTTGGATAGTTGATTGATGGTCCTGGACATTAGTTCTGTTCTTCCTGAACACTGTTCGTTTCCAATACTATGAAAAACTCTTGGATGATTTAGCATGTCCTCAGGACTAATGACTCCATTTCCAGTAGCGAAGATGCACGAGTGGAGATTGAAAAATCTTGTTATGGTGGAATTTTTCACAGCATCGCGAATGTCCTTCATAGCAGTTTTCATTTTTGAAATCTCTTCCAAAGTCTCTCTTTCAAATACATACTCGTTCTGTTTGCACAAAATTCTACCATTGTTCAACTCCTTCTCAAACAGTTCAATCAAGACGTTTGCGCCATCTCTTGTAGCCTTGATAAGCTCCTCTATATTAGAATTACCATAATTAAGTCCCCTTTCAGCTTCTAAACCTTTTCACATTATTAGAAATAATGATGAAAATACAACCTACTTTTAATCTGTTGTGTGATGCTCAAGACATGTTCGAGAAGGAGGTTAGTAAAGACTCTTGTTTGGGGCAAATCACATGCACCGAGCTGTCCGACTTTGTCCACTCTTAACAGCAAGTCAGTGTAGGAAGATGCCATCGTATGAAATTATGAAATGACAGTGACTTTGAAATGTCAACCGTTTCAATTAAATTTTTAACAACAAACATTTTCGACAAAATCATCCATTCTTGTACCATTGATCCTTCGCATCAGATACCATCAATAAGGTGTTTAGCTTTGATTGCATTGACTTCAGATTACTGTTGGAAATTGTAACTGTTTTATGTAACGTTTGAATAATAAATACCACATCTTCACCAATTTATATTCGATATCCTTTACCCTTCATCTGGTTATCTACCTTGATCTGTTGATTTTTGTTAAAAATAACTGAACTAATACATTTTTACTCTCGAAATAGAAATAGATTTTGACCATTTATAGAGAAGTATTTTAATGAATTTATTCATAGCCACACAAAACCAACGATGAAGCGACCACTTAAATTCTTCCTGGCTGCAGTATTAGTGCTGCATGTAATACTAGGCATCTATTTCGTCTCGAAATACGATATCAATATAAGCTCTCTGCACCTAGATAATTTAGAAGTACTCAACGAAGAAAGATTGATTGATTCATTCGATAGTTCTATAACTTGTTGGGAAACCAACATAAATGGAGAGTGGCAGGAAAACAAGGTTGTATCGCTATACAGTAACTACCCTCGTTACTGTAAGATTGATAACTTCTGCATAAAACAGGAGGGGCATTCTCGATCTATTGAATTATTCGTGACAAACAATAGTCGCATACAGCACGAAGGCTTGCGGTCCATACCACTTACCAGCGTATTCGCACCACCCTACGTAAACCCAGCCTCAATAGACAACTTTGTTATTTATAACGTTGATGACGTGACCATGAACAAGAAGTCGTTTGTGATATCGAAAAGAAATCTGCAGTCTACTTTTAACTTTGATACCTTCGATGGTTCACTTTCAACAATCTCAACCATCAAATACGGTTCGAACATTTACCACAATATATATGAGATTTATTTTAGGCTGTTCAACATGGCAGAGGAACAAAAACTGACTTTGGGCGAAATTAATAATCTACACAACTACATGATTCACCCAACAGTCAGTGCTTTCATCCCTAATTACAACATTATAGATTATCCAAGGTTTAAACCTGGAAATCTAATGAAGCATTGGAACCCATTAACATTCGAAGGAACTCACAAGAGGGCATGCTTCAAAAAAGCATTCGTAGGAAATAGTGCCACTCATTCCTACGAAGCCTTTGAAGATTACCAAGACTACGATTTCAAGTCGAACAAAAATGCCAAACAAGCTCATGCCAAGTACTCAACATCTGTGTTGAAAAGTTGCGGTTTAAAAGATGCCACCTTAAATCACACCCAGCACAAAAGACCTCAGTTACTTTTCATTCAACGACTAACCAACAGGTATGTCATCAATCAGCGCGAAATAGATTTGCTGTTACAAAAAATAAATCAAACGGGACTCATCGATGTGAAGAAGGTTGCGTTTGAAAATATGGATTACTGCCAACAACTGCTGATAGTACACGAGGCAACAATATTAGTTGGAGTTACGGGTGCAGGACTTTTACATCAAATATACATGACGAAGGGAAGCATTATCATGCCTGCATATGGATTTACCAACAACGAACCATTACCTAGACATTGGGAAGTATTTTGTGACTTGTATGACCAAGTATACATGCCGATCCAAAGCAGAGACAAACAAATCTACGTCGACCAAAGATTTGCAAATGCAAAGGCACATCGTCATCACGTTAGGATAGATCCTGAACAGTTCGTATCACTTTTAGTTGATGCAATGACAAAAGGTGTACACAAAAACATGAACCAAGCTAACATAAACAAACTGATAGTAGACCTAAAAAAAATAAAACTGTAGATAATAACGATTACTTTGACTGCACTCTCTTGTTTGATTCAATAAAAATTTTGACTGTTACTGAAATGTGTTTGATAAAGATGTGAAACAGAATAAATAATCATGATTCATCTAAAGCACTTGGCGTGGTTTTATTTTAACCTTGTATGGTTTGTTATAAAATGTATTGGACTCTTCACTCTCATTAACATCCTTGTCTACTATATCCCTTGTATCTCTCAACCTAAAACCTCTTTTGAGTTGTGTTACCTCTATGGGTTTGCAGAATAAATCCACAAATTCGTCATCTTTTGCAAATAATGTATCATCTACGGCAATACTAGATAGTATGAATTGAGCTAAAGCTAGACTGGATTGGACCCTTACGCGGGTGTCTTTCTTTAGTTTTGAACCCTTCCTTTCGTTTCCATTGGTAATCTCGTCATAGTCGAACAAGTAGTCTTCCTCATCTTCGTCACTGCTGTCAATAATTATCTTGTGCTTTGAACGAGTAGATCTTGTAGCTACTGGAGTGTCAATTTCACTGATGGACCTCTTCTTTGGTCTCGAAGAATATGTATGGTCATGATTTCCATTACATTTTGGGCAAGTGAATGGTACTTCACCAGATAAGAAGACTTTATGATCTCCGTATATAATCTTCCCTTCATTCGTTACTCTATTTTATTGTGAATATGATGAATAGGTTTTTGCTTACCTTCTATTTATACAGTTCACACATGTCACGGTATTGCAATTCTTTCTGCTACATCTTATTCTCGGATTTACCGCAGCACCACAACTTTTGAAGCAACAATACAATGTTTTGGCATCATTAAATCCACGATACACCAAGTGTACATTCTCAGCAGAGTCTTTGTTTAACTTTTTCTTCTCGCTGACGATAATAGGTATCTTTATATTAGGGTCCATAAACTCGTTAAATTTTTCTGGAGGCTTTTCGCCAGTGTAATTCTTGATCTGCATGATTGAAACTTTGTTTGTCTTGTATTTTTGTAACAAATCTCAAAACTTGAGGTCTTGTATGGGACAGAGGGGAAGCAGATTACTCTCGATCAAGTCAAGAACAAAACCAATCAAAAAATCGCAAAGCGAACCAATATTACCTAATGCGCCCGTCAACAACACATGGCTCAATAGTGGATTGTTTGATATAACGGTTGTCGTAGACGGAAGATTAATAGTCAAGTCCGTAGAGGTTTTCAACAGCAATTATGAGTTTGCCGCGCGAGATTTAATTGAGGAGGGCTGTATCTTGAACATGTTGCCGATAGATGCCACAGACTTTATCGTGAACACATTAAATCATAAAAACATTTATAAAGTTGGGTTCAAAAAGTGGAACTTTGGGAGACATACCAACTCAATCTATGACATGCAACTAATTGTGACTGGTCTTGATAGGTACTCACTAAACATGCATTTTCTAACGGAAAAAGAAATAAAATACCAACAGTTGCTTTAAAATTTATAACATTTTTACACTTTATTCACAACAAGTTTCTCTGCTAGCCTAGCAAACATGCTTAGGGCTGGAAGGGTCAGCTCATCAGGATAATCATAATCATCATTATGAAGAGAAGGATGGTCAACTCCACTTCCAATTGCAAAGTAAGTCGTTCCCTTGAACTGAAAATTTCCAAAGTCTTCGCTCCATCTAAAAGGTTCGTGCATTTCAATGGATTGTAGGTTATTCTCTTCAGCTGACGTGCGGACTAACTCTATCAATGATTTGTCGGTTGACGTATTTTCGGGTTCATTTCGGGTTGCATAAAACTCGTCAGAGAAGGACATCTCACTCTCAATCAACAAAGATTCACAAGCCTTTGATACAATGTTCCTTACTTCTTGAACCAAAGTGTCCATGTCTTCATCAAGGTAAGTCCTTACAGTAACCATCACTCTGGCCTCACCAGGAGTCGTTCCGTATGCAACATCACTTCCTCCTAAATGAGCATGTACAACAGTTAAAAGTATAAAATCACGATATTGCGGAAGTAATCTGTTGCGACCCTTGAAGGCCAAATCCTCGAGGTCACTAATGATTTTTGATAATGCACCAGCAGGTGACCTTCCCTTCTCTGGTTGAGCTGCATGGGACGTCTCTCCTCTGAGTTCAATTCTTACACCTTTACTTGCAGCAGCAAATGTTCCTCTCTTTAAAAGTACCTTTCCAAAGTCATGTCCTGGTAGGTTGTGAAGTGCAAATGCTGCATCTACACGATTAATGATACCATTGTCGAAGGCAGTAAACTTTGGGTCATTTTTCATTGCAGTTGCACCTGCACCAGTTTCTTCTGCAGGTTGGAACAGAAGAATGATATCGCCGTTTAGTGCATCCGTGTCATTTTGGTATTTCTGGCGTATGGATTGTACAACGGATGCCATTCCCGCAACTACTGCACTATGTCCGTCATGTCCGCAGCCATGAAACTTGAAGAATTAAAATTTGCATTGCTTCTTTACTTACGATGTTAGGATGTACAGATTTGTAGTTGTTTAGTTTGGATACTGACAAATCTGACTCTTGGATTGGTAGGCCGTCCATGTCCGCTCTGAATAGCACGACCTTTCTTCCTGGTCTCTCTCTTCCAAGTTTGAAAAGGAATAGCATTCCGTGACCTCCAACATTTACTACTGAATCATCTGGTAGAAATTCGGTTACAAAGTTTTTGATTCTCTCTGATGTTTCTGCTTCTTCACCTGGTAGCTCTGCGTTTTTGTGTATGTTTTGACGAAGATTTGTGAGTCTCTCGATAAGAGTAGTGCTAATATATGTTGGTGCGTTCACAAAGTTACTGATTCCTGTGCAGTTTGTGGGTTGTAAGTTATTGAAAGTGTTTAATTCTGGTATGCTGACTAAAAACTCACCACCAGCCAAGACATCACTTGCACAAGCAAACAGAGCAACAGAGAGGAGTAGTACCAAAATCAAGCTCTGGCTGTATGCAGGCATTCAAAGCAGGTGTAGTTCTAGAGTTTTTTTGTACGTTGGTTATTAATTAAAAATCGGTTGACATTTATGAACCGCCACAGATTTCCTACTCTGGACGAATTTGTAAGAAAATCGGAGGAGTTCGAATCTTTCTTTGTATAGATATGTATAGGCATATTTAAGTTAAAAAGCCCGAACTTAT
>JAOPGA020000983.1:0-15044 GCA_026419775.2 Acrasis kona
GGACATGTGGCCGTAACGATTGCAGAGCGTACGCGCGTGTACACTTTCTTGTATGATTTGTCCAAGACCCATCAGGTGTTTTCTCCTCAGGAAACAAACAGAGTATTGCGAGTAAGGCTCCGTAAGACGATCAGGCCGCGCTAACCGAAAGGTTAGTGCACAATATGCTTCCGGACATGTGGCCGTAACGATTGCTGAGCGTATACGCGTGTACACTTTCTTGCATGCTTTGTTTGGGAACTGTGAAGTGACATCTCTGCCCGGACACCCAGAAGTCCAGAGAAAAAGTCCAGATTCGAATGCCAGTCGAGGTACGCCGAGTGCACACTGTTTAAACCAGAGGTCAGGTAGTCTACTCATCGATAATTGCTGTTGCGTCTCCGCTCTCTTTCGTGTACTTGAATTGCTGCCGAGTATCACAAGTGCTCCTCACTTCTTTTCTATCATTCCCTTTTGATAGATTACAATCCTTTCAGCCAACTGTGAGAAACACTGCTTCATACCTAGTAGAGTGTGCATAGTCAAATACATTCGCATGGCCACATAGAATAACGATAGTGCGCATCGATCAGAACAGTAAGTAGTAATACAAGTGCTCTGGCTAATCATTTTAAATTTATACAGAATCCTTCCGAGCAAGTCAGTTCTTTACTGTCAGCATACACACAGTTAAACAAAACGTCAAGTACAAACAAGAAGAAAACGTGGTGTTAGAAAACAACAAATGTAGAGAGGATACTACCAACAGCGGACAAGATATCAAAAAGACAGTTGCACTCAACAAACACTTGCCGACCAATGTGCACCAATCGTGTCTAAATGAAGATGACAAACAAACTTGATCCATGTATAATAATCCAAGACACACCACATTTTTGATCGCCGTCAGTAAATTCGCACCAACGCTTTGAACCACCGATAGTCGTCAAACGTTACTGCTGCAAGTGAAGGGAGATGCGACTGACTGATTGTGAACGGAAATCAAATCAGAAGAGTTGTTGAGCCTACTACACGAAGAGAGTGCACACTAATGCAATCACGGCGCTTAATCAGTACTCAAGATGCAATTAAATCACCGTAGAGAATCCTGCCTGAAATACAATTCACATTGATATCCACAGTTAACAGTACCAACCGCTGTTGATGGATATCTTCAAATTAGGATTAGATCAACATCCAAAGCGACAAGTCCAAATAAACAATTGTACACAACGGAACCGGCCAGAGCAACGAAGAGTTCGCATTCAAAAAGGTCCAAGGATCCACACGAGAGCAAATTAGTACCAAATAACTCATGGATGAGAAGTCTGATTTGAGGTGATCAACAACATGGATCTACATTGTGCTTGATTAAGAATGGACATCATCGTCACCATCAATTGCTGTATCAACTCTCGACAAACATTGCTTCGTGATTTACACGTCACCAACAAGACGAGCTTGGTATTATGAAACGGTCGTTGATTAAAGACATGCATCATAACCCCTATTCTCAAATACTCGATCGCGATCGGCTAATCAAATTCGTACCAACATGCGTTGAAGCACCACTAGTCAGCTTTGAATATACAATTCTTCACGCCAATCGACAGACATTTTCGATCAATTAGAAACGAATCAACTTTAATTTCAAATCATATGATGCGACGAGGAGATGATTAAATCTCAAGATTGAGGGATTGATCAACAGGTGTGATGAATCACAATCTGATTGATTCATTTGTGAAAGAATCAAGATCAGATTTACGAGGGACCTGCAAATCCACAAGTAGGGATCACATCAAGAGGGAAATGAACTCAAAGCAACGTCGCCAACTACCGGTCATATTTATAGTTGAACAGCAACAACATTTCATCCAGCCTCAAACATAATCACGGATGCAATTAGCAAATCAGACGCAACTCTCGGTAGATGACGCGTACAATTCGCATCTCGATCACATGCAAATTGTGACATTACGAATCGGTCAGAGTACGGTAATACCAATTAGTTAACGAAGCACACAAAATGCATTCAAATCATCATTGTCGCATTCATCTACCACCATATACGGTGAGGATTGTGAAATGAAAGATGTCAAATAATCCAAGAGTGAAATTAACAAGATTGCCACGTCGCACAACACACATTTGAAATTGTCGATGAATATAGACGTACCATCACAGCGCCCAAATGATATAGAACAGGCCAAATCTAATCACGACTCGAACTATGACACAACGATTACCCATGAATCAGCAATATGATTGCCTACCTTGATTCACAGAGAACCAGCTACGAAAGCTGACCCTATCCGACGATCCGTGGAGGAAGAGTTGGATGTCATCATCAATCTTGCACGATCAATGAGAATTTCGAGACGATCAAATTCATGATGGAAAGTGTTGGTAAACTAGTATCAGCAGCGATTCAAATATTGAGAGGCGAGGGAGTTTTTCTTCCCACACAAGAGCTCTCAATCTAATGGACAGCAAGAATGCATGTCCTTTTCAAATCTACAATTAAATGTTGACGATTGAAAATGATCGAATCAGTTCGATACAAATCAGAGTAGAGGATGAATTCAAACTAGATCGAAGCGCAATCATCATCGTCACATTCATCTATCAACGCGAAAGGAGAATTACGTCAAGATTGCGCTGCGTTACCGGAAGGTTCGTAACAAGTCATTCGAAATATGACACAACCAACGACCGCCCTGAGACTGACATCAGAGTTGATTGAACATGAGTAAGCAATCTGATGGGCCATCGTCTGGGAAATTGAGATTTTTGAATCATTGGATTGTGGAATGAATCATCGCAGAATTAGTAATCATGACGAGCAGCACATCGACAAAGCCTTCGACCTGGCATTGATGATTAGGTGTGACAATTCACAATCTGATTGATTCAATTGCGAAAGATTCAAGAATATAATTTTACCGCAGAGCAAGTATTGTTGAGCAGCACATCCTACATTGTGTCTCATGATAATACAAGATGTGATCGACAGACAAATTCCATCATCGTGTTCAATGAGAAATGAATTCACATCAAGTATTGGAAATTGAACTGATTGATTCTTTTACGAAATTGGAAATTTCAAAGAATTATTTTTGATGGTATTGTGTGAACGTATCACGAGCAGGCATGCAACTCTATAAATGGGTGATCAATCATCAAGAGGGAAATGAACTCGCAAAAAACGACCAACTACCGATCAAACATCACGTTGAGCAGCAACAACGTTCTGATTAGTCAATTATATAAGCCACGGCCAACACGTAATGATTCAGATTAAGGAGCAACGACAAGCATCACAGCCTCAAACATTCTCGAATACTCGGTCGCAATCAGCGCCAATCAGATCCAACTTGTCCAAGGATCGCTGGATGAAATTCCTAATTAACAAATTCGATCATTAACAAATCACATCGCTCTCTGATGTCGTTCGATTCGCATCTCAATGACAGCACTGTCATAAGTTAACTAATGACACGAAGTACATTTAAATCGAAATGCAATCATCATCGTCACATTCGCCATGAAAGGAGAATTACATCATAACAGAAGGATGACGATTATTGCAAATTTGGCTTCGACTAGAGCAAGTAGAAAATACCTTCACAAAGAACAACAACATCACCATCGTCATCTACCATATCAATTTCACAATGTTTCATGATTACGAGATGTATGATTTGGAATCATGATGATTAAAATGCTTGATCGCAATCAACGTGCATTTTATTGGAAACAATTTTCTTCAATCAACAGCAACTTTAAGAAGCCATCAACGACAATAGGCACATTGTGATTACAAGATTATGATTCTTTAGATGATTGACGATTCAGTAATACAAGTGAATCTCGATATGAACAATTCACAAAACGTTTCTATATGTGGTAAGTCATCAACTTTATCATTCATAACTAGTCACCAACACTTTAAGATATTCAACTACAAGTAATTCGTATGCCATGACACCAACAATCATTGGCAACCAAGTCAGACGTGTACTTTTATGCTTGCAATATCCCCAATCGATCACTTGTTGTCAATCATCATGACACAATCGCTCCTACATGCAAAAAAGGAATAACGAATCATCCTTACTCGTCATCGATGCCCCCACATCTGATGATATCAATTCCCTGCTACGTCGTCAATCTCCACTCGCTACGGAGTTGTCATTTAATGCGCACATGCTGAAATCCCCCACCCACCACACACATGATAATTCGAATCAAGAAAACAACGTACACATGTGGCGACGATCAAATAGCATCATATTCCCCCATGATGTCGACAGTACAATTGCTTGCATCATACCACTATTCCCCACAACATTGTCAATCTCTGAACGCTTTGAAATTGACATTCAACCATCTCCCCCAAGAAATCCCCACCACCCCACTCACACAACCATAACACTTGATGTGGTTGTCACACAATCATTCACTACCATACCCACACTACTTGGCCATCACAGATCATCGATGGACCACTATATACCCACGATTACACGTATGACCATTAAGCAATCACCACACCCGAGTGCATCACACCCACACATCAACGCATGACCACTGTTACATGGAAGGCCATTACGCCATCACATTCATTGGGTCACTCGCACGCCACTACGTATCCATCCAGTCAGCATACTTTATACTCACACTGCATGTATGACTGCTATACCCCATCATATCAACAACATGATCACCACCCATACTCAAAACAAGAAATGTCAAACTCAACTCATCATTGTAAAGAGGCATGTTGTATTGGCGCAATCAAACAACACCATACTCTCTAGTTGTAATTACCCCTTCAATGTCGATCGTACAATCACCTGCATCATACCACTATTCGCCACAGCGTTGTCAATCTCCACACACTTTATTGACATTCAACGCACACCCCCTATGAATCCCCACCCCACCGCACAATCACCACACCTTGGTCTCACTACCATATCCACACCACTTGGTCATCACAGATTGATCATCGATGAACCACCACATACCACACTTGATACATGATCACGCCTATGACCGTTATGTAGTCTTTCCGCCCAAGTCTGCAGCCCTACCTGTTCGCTACATCACACCCACACATCAACGCATGACCACTATCTTGTACTATTACCATTACGTCATCACATTCATTTGGTCACTCACGCACACCCGTTGCTCCCCACACCTACTTGTATTGTATATTGTAGCAAGGAAGGAACTCGTAAACTCATAAATTGTACAATAAATCCTGACCTAAACAATTGTTAGGGAAAGGGCCTTATTGGGCTTTAAAGTATTCTTTTTGTTGTTAATTAATTTAAAAACCAACTTTAACGTAGGATGTATTTACTGTTCAAATTGAATATAATGTCTTTAAAGTTGTCTTATTGTCTTCAAATTTTGGCCAATCTTTTGTACATGTCGACATTTTCTAGTGTCACCTTTATGTAGAAATGTAAAGAAGTATTAAATAATTAGTAAAGGATCAAGATAGGAAAAATATGGTATACTCCTCTCTCTCCTGCCTCTCCTTACACATTCTCATCCCTCTCCTTTCTTGGGCCATCACAACATGTCACATCAACACCTCTTCGTACTCCCATCTACCTACTACGACTGCACCTTGTAACCCTCATACAAATGCCTCCTATCCCACAAATGTCCCCATGTCGGTTCCCAGGCCAACACCCCCTCCACCTGTGTCTTCAGAAACAAGAGCACTCTGGACTAAAAGGTAGCAGATCGTAAGAGGGAAGGAAGACTAAAAGTGTTGCTTTCTCATGCTTTATGTGCTGTTGTGATCCTCTTGCTCTTGTTCTTGCTTCTTGCTCTTGGTTTTCTTGGCTCTTGCTCTGCTGGTGGCGCTCTTCTTCTTTTCTCTTTTCTTTTGCAACGTTCACTTTGGTTGATCGTGGCTAAATATATAAAGTTGATGTAGAACGAAAATAGTTGAATGACTGTGGCTTAGTTGATTGATAAATCTTCTTTTATTTTGTGCGTTTTGTGCGTTTTGTGCTATTAACCTTATCAAAAATTTTTGCATTTCAACTAAAAATGTTATTGTTGTTGAGTGCTACTCACTTGTTTCAAGCTCTCTATAATAGTGCATGATAGTGGCCACTAGATAATCAATTGTTCGAAGACTCCCTTTGTTTGCATGTGGTATGGTCTGACGTGTGAGTTGGCGAATAAAATGAAATGACTTTGACGGAATAACCCATTACAATGAATAAGCAACCAGAATTATTGTCATCATACGCACATGCTTGTCTGGGTAAAAAATCAAGCACAGGATAAATCAAATTGTGTTTATTGCCAATAGGATTACTTATTAAATTACTCCCTTGGGATATATTCTCTAACGGTAACAGTTTGATCGGAATTGGGCTCCACATTAGGGATCTTTTTTGAGTTCATTTCCCTCTTGATGATGAATCTCCCAAAGTTGCAGGTCTGTTCGTGATACGTCCACACAATACGATCGAAACCAATCATCTACGAAATGGAGTTCCTCGTCACATCATTTGATACTAAACACTTAATGTTGATTTTTTTCTAATCAAACATGATAACGTTTGATGTTGAAATGTAATGTGCTGCTGTTTGGTGTAAAACTGTATTTATAAATCTGACTAGTGGTGCTTAAATACATGTCGGTACGAATTTGGTTACGATCGATAAAAGACCATTTTATAATTCCAAATTAATCTTGCAACATTGATGCAATGTTGTGATCAATCACCTCGAATGAGACTTCTCTTCCATGAGTTATCTGGCGCTCGTTTGATCTAGTGCGGATTCCTGCGTGCAAACTTTTCGTTCCTCTGGTGGGTTTGTTTTATTTTTATTGTAGTGGAAAGTGATGGGGAGGGCAGATGCGTTTGTTTGTCCAAGGAGCGTTGCTTGGTAGAACAATGCCATGGCGTAACAGTTTCCAGCATCAGGGTTTTTGATTGGAGCGAATTCTCTACTCTATGATAGTACATTTCATCAGGCCAGCATGTTTCGTAGCAAACGAGTTGATAGGACCTTTTCCACCAAGAAGGTACATCATTACATGATATGTATATTGATGAGTAATATTGTAAAAACTCAGAGAACGTGAGATTGTGCCCATCACACAACTGTTGTTCATTTATCTTACGTATCTGACCGTTTTCTGCTACACGAGACATATTGCCATTGAAATCCACCTTGAGGAGGGTTTAGGCCAGGATATTTTTGAAAAATCCAATCTGCGTTAAATTTCCATAAAGATTTAAAAATTTCTAGTCCACCAAATGTGTTTGAGTCGCGTACTCTGTCATACTTCTATTTCAATTTAATTTAATAATCCTTCCTCCTCATATCGGTTCCTTACTGAAACTAACCACAAATGCTTTTAAGTCGACTTTTTATATTGTATTATTAATCACTTCATGTCTAATTTCTGTGACCGTCAGAAGCGTGTCAAGTCTGCGATCGAATTTCAGCGCATACTGGTCAAGGATCTCAATTACGTCATATTGGATTGCATTGGCGTCATATATTGTGTTTCGGTTGAATTGGTCTTGATATGTTCATTCTTGAAGGTTGATTGTATTAAATATTTCCCTCGCATAATCATCACACCACTACTTTTATAAACTTAGTTCGCACCACCACAGGACTAATAAACACTCAAAGCAATGCTAAAACAAACTCATTTATTATACAGCGATACTAAACACATGGCACCATCATGAAGTTTACGCACACTCCTGAACCTTCAAAGGAACAAGGCATCAAATTATCGGAACAAATTATGACGTCAATCGCACATTCGACAAAGTTCATCAATATGTCCCCAACAACCTACAATTATTGAAACAAACTACAGTGTAGCACCGGTACAATTGCTTCTTTAAAAAATAGAAAAAAGTTATAACAAAAATCGTAATTTATGAACATTAATATATTTATTGTGATTCTAGCAGATTGAAGTGGCCACTTGTCTAAAAACGCTCGAAGTTTGCATACAGCCAATATGCAATGTGAAGGGTAATTATAATCACTGCTCAAAGTTCCACGTTGTTGGTCATCATGGTCATGAAAGGATATCCACTGCAGCAAAAAAAGTGTTCTGATAAGCAATGAAAATGCAGGGGTAACAATCTGCAAGATTCATAAAGAAGTCAAGTAGTAATTTAGCGATGTTGCGAGTTGTAATGTTACATTAACAGATTCGAAGAGACGACATAACCTAAAGCGTGGTTGTAGCGAGAATCCAGATTTTGACTGGTGATGCTAGCGGCTGTCTTAGAGGTTGTGATTGTGGATGCGAATTATTGTCGTAATGTTGTTTCTAGAATTGTAGAGGTTCCACTATCAAAAGTGCTTGAGTGTATATTGTCCATGTGTGAGAGAAATTTCTTGACAGGTTGTGATGGCAATAGAAGTTCGTGAGTTTATGATGGTACCTCAACAGGTGTGAGTCGTTCAGAATGCTCTAGAGATGTAAATGTTCGCCTTTCACAATGTTGGTTGCGAATGAGTGGCTTCTCTTGGTCTTGATGAACCAGTTGGGTTGATTACCAGTTTTCCACTGAACAGTGTTACTGGTGGCGAGACCATACGTTCTACGTACTAACTGTTAAGTCCTTTGGGAGCAAAGGAGGTAGCAGGGTTATCATCCGTGTAGCAGTAGCGAAGACTCTGAGAAGTCCTCAGCAGCAATAGTAGTAGCGAAGCAAAGTAGGTAGCAGGGTCATCATCAGCCGATGAGACTAGTCACGATGTGCGTGTTGTGTTTTTTGGTTTGTTGATTGCACGCGCAAAACACGTGCTTTAAATAGACTAGTTCAAAATTCCTCGGACTAACAAATTGTCTCACTATAGTGAAATATGGCCACACGTCATGTCTCAAATTCTTATTATAGTGCTGATCATTGTAAAAAATTTCAAGATAGACAGCATCTATAATAACTATGGTCATCGAGTCAAAAACATTTTTGCAAGTAGGCTATATTCGATAAAGAGTCCAGAGAGGAGGATCCCAGCACAGGTTCTTTTTTCTCAGAGGGATTAAAAACCAAATAAGGACTTTTGTATCGGATGTCAACCTTGTACATAATATAAAAAGCGTACAAAAATATCAAATTAGCAATGTAAACAAACACACCCACACCACGCACATCATGGTTGGATACATCTTCATGGAGTACAAAGTAGATAACCACACCAAAGGACTAAAGAAGCCTACATATAACAGAAAGAAAAAGACACCTCCAGCAACAATTGATGTCTCCAACTTTGACCATATGGATGTAGGAGACATACAAACAGAGACCAACCCACCTGATAACACTCACAATCAACACTTTAAATACAATGAACAAGACATGGACATTGACGGTGTGCCTCATTCATTATTCACCAAGACAGACCTTGACATCTTTGTACAATGTCGCACTACACAGGCATATACACAACTTCTACATGAGATGTTGATGTATATTCCAAGGTTTTTAATGGTTGGAGGGATGTCAAAGAGGTCTTACAAAAATCACCTTCTAGGTGTCCTTCCTATCAAGTACTTTGAATGGTGGTGGGGCAAGATCAATGTGGAGGAAAGTATCACAACAATGAGCAGGCCTTGTAGAGAGTTCAGTGGGAAGAGTTGTATGGATCCAGTAGTAATAAAAACATTGACTCCCCAAGTAATCTCTTCACTGTTTGGACTTCCTCCAAATTGGTGGAGATTTTATTTTACTGACAAGGATGAGCTAAAATTCCATGTAATCAATTATGCTGTCCTTAAGTATAATCTCACTACACAGTGTTTTTATATAGACTTTTGCTTTGCTGTATATAAAATGATGATAAACTACTCCACTAAGGCTGTCGAATGGACTTTATGTGTAAATTAGAAATAAATAATCCCCTTCTTTATTTGGTTATTTTGATGTTTTGTCAACCAAAAACTTTTTCAAAAATTAGATCATGTGTGAAATGAACAGTAAGTTACATGAGATGTGTATTTAGTAACTAACTTCTTAAGAATGAGGACATCTTTGTCTGTTGTCTACTGTACAGTTTGGTTTAGATTGGATAGGCTCACAAAATTTCTTCCTCTGAATCTGTGGTTGGTAATGTGTATTTGCTGTGGCTGCAGTGAAGGAGGAGGAACAGTGTTGTCATTCAAATCTTTATCATCTGTCAACATTCAATAAAATGGATGCCTAGTGGCTAGAACCATTTGAACTATAACCAACAATTCATGCTTTTCTACTTTTAACCTGGCCCACCAATACCTTCACATCTTGCTCACAGGGAGGAATCTATGCCATTTTTATTTGGAACACATACAAACCTTTCATCACTACTTTTAATCTGTAAACATTTTGGAATTGCTATTTTGACCTACCATTATGTGATTAATTGCTTGTTACACATAGTAAGAAACGAATTTATTATGATTAATCACTAACCTTTCAATCTAGTCAAGTTTGACCAAGTGTACTGGCCAGCAATATACTTTAAACACCTTTTTACTCACTAATGTGAAGCCTATGCCAAATTTTTGAACACGCCATCCTATAATGCAAAGCCTATGCCGAAAATTTGAACACGTCATCACATGATATAACATACATTGGCCACTGACTTTAGTGCCTACAATACCAGCACCACTAAGCAGCTCCTATGCCAAAATCACAAACATACTTCTCATAATGCAAAGCCTATGCAGAAATTTTGAACACATCATTCCAATTGTTATCATCAGACACAGTACTTGCAACCACTCTCTACATTGAACATTGGATATTGCATAGACAAATTATACTTTGAAAATCTCTTTTTTTACTCTTAAACAAAGCCTTTGCCAAAATTTCAAATGCCAGCTTTACATGGACAGAGTTATAAATTATTAAAAGACATTTTTATATGGAGACACATGTATCTAACAAAATAAAAAACTTTATTACTTCTACTCTTCCTCTTTAGAAACAATTAGTCCAGTCAAAGTCATGTGTAAATTATCATTTGTAATCAACTCAACTTCAATTATTTGTTCAATTAAAGTTATGAGGCAACATGCAACCGACTAGAAGAGGTGTGTTGTATTGCAGTGAATCTTGCCAACATTTATGGAAAGATGGACAATATCAAGCAAATACCTACTACTGTAAAACTCATCCTAAGATGATGTTAAAGTGTCTATGTCCAATAAAAGATTGCGCCCAACATGCCAAGGTTTTCAATGCATATCTTATCACAAAACATTTGAAAGATTTTCACAAGATGGCAATTGAAGCCAAGAAAAAGGTCAAATTTCGAGTACTTGGATGAACTAAAGAGCCAAGATGATTTTCTAATTCCCAAACCAGAAGCAGGAGAAGATTTAACTGAAATTGATGTTGCATTTTCAAATCTTTTTCAAGACTTTAATCAGAAACATAGTCAAGAAGTAGAGAAAAGCCAAAGTTCAATAAAATGTAATGAACATGACATTGTGACAAATCAAGATACAAGTGATGTTTCTGAAGATAAGTGTAAATTACATACAAACTGTTCCAATCAACATGAACCAAAGTCTACAAGTGCTTGTGAACACGAAGTGAAGATAGTTGAGATTTGTTGTGAACATTGTAAAAAGAAGCCTGATAATTTATTAATATGCACTGGTTGTAAAAGTGCATACATTTTGTAATCTAAAGTGTAGACTCGACCATCCACAACACAGAAAATGCGATAGAAGCCAGGGTGGCTGTATTCCAATGGGCATAGATCAAGCTATTTTCAATTATAAAAACAAAGTGCCTAATACTAGTAGCCAAACAGCATTCAAGTATACTAATCAATCTGTAAAAGACACTTTAACAAAAGAATTTGATGACATTACAGAAATTAGCTGCAAGACAAAACCTGGACAAGATTTTATTATTCAAAAAATAAAATCATGGTTAGAGATGCTTCCAAAGAAAAGGCAACATGAAATACACACATCAACACAAAAGCCCTGTACTCCAATGCAAGCAGCGTTAGTTAAAAGTGAAGAGTGCATATCTTATGAAGCTTATGATAACTTAAAAATAAACTTGCATTTAAATATCCCTGGTTCAAAAAAATTAAAAAATGTTTCTGTAAGAGCTACATCTGTAGCAAACAGATACTTTAAACTTCGAAATTCAAAGCGAGGGAGGCGAGTTCAAATCAGTTTAACCTCTGCTGTGAATTTTGTTGCAATCAGATCTAAAATGGCAGGGTTCAATAAGAAGAGGCTTATATTCAAGATCACATTTGATGGTAGGCCATCTGGGGGAGGAGAGGCTGGTATTATGATTGTACCATTGAACAGTCCATGTTTTCCAAGACAGGATCCTAAAAGTGTAATCTACATATCATTATGGAAAGGTAAAGAGGGCAGAGAAGAGCTAATAAGTAATGGATGTGAAGTTATAAAAAAGGAAATTAAAAAGCTGATGGAAAGACAATGTCATGGATATGATATTGATTTTATATGGGTTAGTGACTGGAAAGCATGGAGTAATGTAATTGATCTTCCCAAAGGTCAGTTTTGTCCATGGTGCAATTTGTCAAAAAGTAAATGCAAGTTTGGTAATAAAGGTTGCAATCGTGCAGGTGCTGAAGACAGTTCAAATGTTACTGACAGTATTGCATCGCATGATGTCATACATCCTGGGACAAGCAACTCCAACACAACACTAACATCACCTAATGTTACCACATCATCTAATAAAACAGATGATAAAGGTAATATACAGCCTGATCTTGTCAGCTCAAATACATCACCAACTGACTCTACCATATTGCCCAATAAAGACAACAAAGACAATACACAACTTGACACTACTATACCAAAGACCACAGTTTCAACTGATCCAGTACCAGATACTAATATTACTTTTAAAGGCGCACTTAGAGAAAAACTAAAAAGTGTGTTAATACCAAGCAATGTATTTACTGGTATATGTTCTCTTCATGCATTACAGAGATTAACTGAAGGCCAAGTAAATTTACTTTGGAAAAGTAAAGAGTGTCAAAATGTGGACAAAGACGACTTTGTCACATGGGTGAAAAAGTACATCCCTAATATTAGTATGAAGGAGTCAAAATCTGCAAATAAAAATTTCAAATGCGGAATGTTGAAAGGAACTGACTGCAAAGCAGTTATAAGACCGGAAAAATTAGAATCGTTTTTGAATGATAAGAACTTGAAATTTTTAGATCATGAAAAGATGTTATGGAAGTTGTGGGGTGCTGTTGCAACTGTTCTAGATATGAATGAGATCGAAACTAAAAAGTTCTGTGATACAGAGACAATACAAAAGAAATGTCAAGAGATATTGAATGAATGGGCATCAATGTATTATTTACAATCAGATAACTACAAATACTATCATCATTTTATTGTATGCCACATTATTGATATAATTAAACATCTATGGATGAACTACGGACTCACTTTGAACCAAATCTCAAACCAAGGATGTGAGAACTCAAACCAGACTCACAACTATTATAGAAAGCGGGTTTGCTCAAATGGTGGTGGTAAAAAGAGAAAAACAGATATCTTACAAATTATGGAACGTCAAGTGAGACTTATGTCACTTCAGTTACAACATCACCATATATTATTTGAACTGAAGTCATTAAAAGAACAGCAGCGTGTAGATATACGTAGCCAATATGAAATTATATCTCTATCAACTTTTAAACAATTACATATTGAATCCATAAAGCCTGATGAAGATGAACAGTACAATTATAATATTTTGACTAGCCATGCTTTTAAAGAACTGAAAGGTATTATGAACCCTAGAAAAGTTGCAAAGCGGAAAAAGCCAACTAAAAAAGAAAAGGAACTCTCAAGGGATTACATAGAAGAGGTCATCAAAAGTGCTAGTAAAACTGTAAAAAAGTTAGACAAAGTCAGGCAGAGTATTATGAAGCATTATGTAATGACCAAGTCTGTTGATAATGAAGAGGATAGCATGGCAGTAAAATCGTATGTTCGTACCTACTACAAAGGACAGATTGTGTTGATTCCAGTTAAGACAACAATATTCAATGCAATTACAGTATCACAGACAGCTATACAAGTATCAGGCAGTCAAAAGATTGAGGATGGAAATGTTCAGTACAAAGATGAAAATATTCGCCAATCAACAAAGGTTACTAAGTCCAGAAAGAACCGCTCTGAGTACACAAACAAAATAAAAGAACAACGAGCAAAGAGTAACAAAAGAAGTTGTTCAGAATCCAAAATCGAGAGTCCTAAAAAGAAGAAGAAAACTGAGGTTCTCAAAAAGAAAACTGAGAATAAATCGAATAAGAGCAAGGATGCTACTACAAAGCCTGCTGTCACAAAACAGTGTACAAGCATACCTAACATACAATTTGCCACAAACAATCAAGTTTTAGACCTTATGGTAACCAGTTCAAACTTGTGTAGCTCACATTGTGATGCTTTTATTATTAATGAGTTTCTTGGTCGATGTCGCTATGATGCTGGAGGTAATGGTAATTGTGGCCCCAAAAGTTTTCTTGCATGTTTGTTGTTTGAGCTTCATAATAACTATGATCACTATTCTTCTGTAAATAGTTTAACACATGATGATATTCGAGAAAAAGTAGATTTGTTTCAAGAAATACCAAATGAACCTGGAAGATACTGGCTTGATACTGATTTTGTTGTAGCTGCTCACTTGTTCAAAGTAGCTATCTTTATATACAATGCAGATATAGAAAGCCATGCTGTACAGTGCTTTGTAACAACCCCAAATCCTATTTGTAAACTTTATATTTATGGTGGTGGCCCTAGAAATGATCATTATCAAAGTATCCTTATGATTAACAATCTTGAAAAATATCAATTTGTGTCAACACTAGGTGTCAGACGTACCACTAGCCTGATAGAAGCTACAAAGTTGCCATGTATTACAGACAATGTATCAAAGTTAATTATAAGTTTAAGAAGGTTGATAGATGATGAGTCGTTGTCATTAGATAATTTGGATGACAGTCATTTATACTCATCTGTCTTTAAGCTAATTAAT
>JAOPGA020000984.1:0-34910 GCA_026419775.2 Acrasis kona
ACTTACGTTATTTCGCCGGATCCATTTTGCATGCTTCTATTATCTCCCCAGGCATATACATCTCCGGAGTCTGTTAGTGCAATTGTATAGAAACTAATTTTAGTTCCGGAGGATCTGAATTGCTTCGCATTGTTGATGCCTAGAATCAAGTATGGTTTAACATTGTCGAACAACAACTCTCCACTATAATAGCCCACAAAGTCTCTGCCTAATGTATAAAGATCTCCTGCTTCGGTGCAAAACATTAAGCTAAATTGATGCAGATAAATGGCCTTAATTTTATCATTGGTTGGAGAATATGGTTTTGACAGGTCGCGATATGGTGTATAAAATGGATTGATTATTGGACCGGGCAATTCACCACAATTGTTATTGCCCTTGCTAACTAACATACCGTCGGCCAGCAGTAACGTGAATGATCCATCTTCTCTAAGTGTGGCATCTATAATGTTTTTTTGAGCCCGAAAATCATCAAAATTTCTTGCATTCCAATTACTGCTATCTTTGTATGTTACAACTCTGAAACCTTTTTGTGTGATGATGCCACAATGCTGTTCACTTGAAACTATTTTCACCGCTCTTTCCTTATTTTCAATCAAGTAGATTTTTGGTGGTAAACATCTGCTTGCATTCACTCCTGTGCAATATACTTTTCCATGTTCGCAGAGGTAGAAAATTCCATTATAGTATGGTTCGATTTGAGTAACTCGATGTTTCAACTCTATTTTTTCCACATCTTCTGGTATAGAGTAGCTTGACACATATAGTATGCCATCTCCTGTTCTCTTTAATGTCTGAACTTTTACAAGCAATGTCTTACCTGATAGTGCGTAAATTGAAGACGTGCACAGGGCAACCTGCTTTAATATTATTCCTCTCTGTTTATAGTATGCTATGAGCTTTGGCCTAGGGTTGGGGAGATCAGCCACGATTTGACCCCAAAGATAAATCTCTGACATTTGATAATTGATGTGAGAAAAGTAACGAAATTAGAGGGAACTTCGGACGAACACTTATACCAACTAAACCATACAAGATGAAGGAGGACTGTACCAAAGTTGGTTGCACCTTGAACGACACCAAGTCATGTTTCGTTGAGCTTGACGATAATTTCCAGAAAATTAAAGGGGATCCAAGAGTTTAAATTCTGTTGACCCTTGAACTATCGGGAACTCTGTTTGCAGAACAGAGTCTAAAAATAGGTGAGGTTGACGTTCTCAATAGTTCTAACAATCATGCTCAAGGGTTTGCATGGACATACCACATGCTCTTTTGAAAAAGATGGAGAGACAATTGTTTATGTGTTTGGAGGATCTCAGGAAGTAGATGTGAGTAAACCTTCATTTCTTAAGAATGAGGTTCACAAGTTCTGCGGTACGCTACAAACATTTCCACAGGTTCAACTAAAATACCAAGGTGACAGGGAGCTCCAACTAGTACCAACAAACAATAAGATACAACCAAGAAGTTTCTCAAGTTCTTTTTGTAAAGAGAATCAATTGTTTGTTTTCGGAGGCAAAGCAAATGGCTACCTGAATGATATATGGTGTTTAGATTTGGGGACAAATGTTTGGAGCCAAAAACAGTATTTATTTGATAATAAATGGTACGTACCAAGTCCAAGGTACGGTCAATGTGCTGTGTTGCTGGACAACAAAGCATATATATACGGAGGCTACGACAATAGCGGGTTTACAGACAGCTACTTGTACGTTTATCAAATTGATGAGAACAAATGGCTACAACCTGTCGAAATAATTGACGCTCCATCAAGATTCCACCACTCCATGGTATTGGTTGGTGATGCCATTTACATTTATGGTGGTTGCAATGAAAAGCGAACCTGTTTTAGTGATTTCTTCTCTGTCAGTACCAAAAACTTTTTCGTAACTATGATCACAGGCGAAGATGGTTTTGCACCAACTGCCAGGTTCGGTCATTGCATGTATTACTTTGATGAAATGTTTTACATTATTGGAGGTACCAACAACTCAAAGACAGACTTTAACCAGGTACAATGCTTCAATAAGGAAAAAATGTGGGTCAAACAAGAGCGTCCGTATGATTGCCTAGTCTTCGCCACCGTTACATGCAGCACACAAGGAGAGGTCAACCTGTTCGGTGGCGTAACCAGATCCCCAGACCGCACCACAGTTAGCACCACACAACACAATCAAGAAGAAAAGACTTGGAATGAAGACTTGCGCATAATCATTCACAACCTCTCAGAAGATGTCATCATTTCAGTACTTCTGTTCTGCGACTACAAAACACTCGGAAACATATTCTGTTCATCAAAATCATGGAGAATATCAAAATTAGCAGGTGCCAACATACTTTGGGATCAGCACACCAGAAAGGTAACCGAAAGCCTAGAATACATGCAATTCGTCCAGAAAGACAAGACAAAAACCCAAATCAACCAACTACTTCACTGTGCCTGTGGCCCATATGACACGAACTTCAAAAAATGCATTGATCTCATCATGAAGGCACGCAGTGATTACAACAACCAACCACAATTCGACGCTCGTGCAGCATCTTTACTTAAAAACGCTTTACGCTATACCAAACTTAATAGTACACATTTCGTCGGACCTAGTTACAAAGTTGTACAAGTTGGAGATGGAGCTTCGGGAAAGACTTGTTTGTGGATCAGATCAGTCTGTGGACAATTTCCAGAAGAGTATGTTCCCACCGTATTCGATAATTACTCAGCATGTCTTTGGGGAGAGGATGGTGTGACGGTTAGCATTGGTTGTTGGGATACCGGTAAGTAGACGTTAACTTTCATTTAAACTAACATCAACAGCTGGACCCGAAGATTACGATCGGCTCCGACCATTATCATATCCACAAACAGATGTGTTTTTAATTACTTTTAGTGTGATGAACAGATGTTCGTTTGTGAATGTCGAAACTAAATGGATTCCTGAACTGAGACATCACTGCCCTTTAACTACCCATTATTTTGGTTGGATCAAAGAGGGATTTAAGAAGGGACCAAGAGTCGATGAAGAGATTGGAGGAACGCAAAATGACTGCTGTTCAAGAATATGAAGCGATGAACCTTGTGAGAAAACATAACTTGGTAATGTACTTTGAAACTTCTTCACTCGATGGTTATGGTGCCGAGGATTTGCTTGTATTGATTGCAGAGTTTATGAGAACAGGGAATGATTATGAACATCAACAAAAGAAGAAGAAGAAGAAATGTAAAGTCCAATAAAAAATGTTGTTTGTTGATGTGGCTGAAATATTAATAATTTGCACCAATATTTATTCTATGCTTGTACGAATAAAAATGTTTATTGTTCCTTTGGTTTTGTTGTACTCGTCACCTCGAAATGCATACCAATCTTTTCTAATCTTGCTCTTAAATGTTTGCCCATGCTTGACGCTGGTGTGATGACTCCTCCGTTCTTGTTATCATCAACGTCAAATAGCAAACATAAAGCAGCCTCTACTGCCCATTTCGATGTTTCTCCATAACCTGGATCTCCCTTCGCACCAACACTACACGCCACAACTTTAGATCCTTCTGATGTCTGTAATGTTCCGCGGAATGGCATCAAGAAGTAGCCATCTTTGCTTGCTTCTTCTCCTCCCAAGCTCTCTCCCTTTAGTTTTGTAAAGAGGTACATTAGTAAGGCGGCTCCGTACGGGAATCTTGTCACGACGAAAATGGTTAGGCCGAACAAGACTATCAAAAGTAAATTGTACCACTTCTTAACTTGTAGGTAATGTCCGTACGTGAATGGTACTTGACCGTCCGCGTGGTACTTTTCTAATAATGCTGATCTCTTGACAATGGTGGGGTCGCTTGATGAGAATGGAACTACGTAGGATTGAACAAAGGGCTCGTATCCGATACCTCTTGAAGTGACTTTCTTTGATTTGGTTGACTTTGGTGTTGATGACTTTTCCTTTTTGTCAAAGATGCTAACATTATTGAGCGATGTTACAATGGTGGAGAATGTTCCAAATGACATTTGACCGTATGCCTCGATGAACGACTCTACATGAACACTAGAGTCTTTTAGAGAAGTGCCCTCGGCAACTTTGAGTTGTTCCAAAACAAATTGGGCACCAAGATCGGCTGGCACGGAGTCCAAACCAACGCAGTGAACAATTTTGACGTTGTTCTTCTTGGCTTGTTCGTGGTATTTTTCAATCATTAAATTAATGAATGCTGGCTCTCCTGTTATATCAAGATAGTGGCACTTTTCGTTAACGCATCCCTTAACGACTGGTTCTCCATATTTTAAGAAGGGTCCGACCGCATTTAACACTGCCCTTGTTCTTGAGCACATGCTATTGATGGATTGCTGATTGTCCACTGACGCTGTGATTACCGATGCACGCCCCTCAGCATTGTTCTTCTTTAGAATGTTTGTAAGTCTGGCTGAATCTCTACCAGCGACTGCCCATTTGCATTTGTTGTTAGTCTGTTTTGCTAGGTACTCCACCATCAGCCTACCAGTGAATCCAGTAGCACCGAAGATGACTAGGTCAAACTCTCTTGTCATTTTGTTTGTTATTTTTGCATCAACATATTTCTCCTGAATCAGAACACACCCGCATGCGCAGGTTATTTCCCGAAAACGAACACGATCAAAATATACAAAACATACATTTTATTTGCTCATCTCAACATCTTCCTGGTGACTAACTACCATCGTATTCAGCAAATCATCAACAGTCAGTAACACTTTCTCTCCCAACAACTCATCTCGCAGAGACCAAACAATTCTCATCTTGATTCCACAATGGACCACCACTGATGTGTCGGAAACAACATTTCCATTCTGTAGCTCAAAGCGACACGTTTCAAAATTCCTTTCAACATTAGAATAAAAGCTAATCATACTTACTTGTTGAGTGTATCACTTATCCGTTGCATCAGGACATCTTGTGAGTGGTAGAATTGAGTTGGAAGATCTCTCGTGGTGGAAAAGCTCATGCCATGACATTTAAGTCCTAATTCACGTGCTGCCTCACTTGGCTGCATCAACAAAGGAGCTTCTCCATCATTCTTCGAAACAAGAATACCGACAACGTCTTGATCTCCGTCTTGATCAATTTGTTGGAAACTTCTTTTTAATAAATTTTTACTGACATTAACATTCACAACAGGATCTACTTGAATTTCAACAGTGCACCCATTGGGTGGATCATAACATTTTATTTTGTAATCTTTTTCAATTTTCTTCTTGAAGAACTCCATCTTGCCCTTTTCACCATGCACCAACATAACATTTTTAGGTTCGACGTCCTTTATTAATTGTAAGATTCCCTTCGCATCCGCATGTGCGCTGAAGCTGATGGACCGTACGTCACATTTCATATCGATAACAGTCTTTCCAGAATCAATTTCAATCTTTCCTGTTTTTGATGTTAGGACTTTATTACCGACAGTTCCCTCCACACAGTAACCCGGCAGAATGACCATGTTCCGTTCATCTGGAGCCCATCTCTTCCATACTTCTCTACAAAGAATTAGTTTTAAACAATGAAATGAAAGCTTACAATGACATGCCTGCATGTAACATTCCGGGAGTTGCAAACAAGACCATGGGACCTGGTTTATCGATGAGATTTCTATCGAACTCTTTGATGTGATTAAAATCAAACATGTTCCGCTCAACAAAAGTTTCCTTGATTTTTTCATTGGTCCAGTTGATGAACAGTTGGTAGTAGTAATTTGCTCTCTGAACTAAGCCAGCACTAAAGTAGATCGGAACGTGCCCAAGGTTCATACGCTCCCAATATGTTTCAATCAAGATGCACAATTCTTGAACCCTTCCAAGCGCAAATACTGGTACGAGTACTTTACCTCCTCTGTCTACGCAAGTATGGACTTCTTTTAGGAATTCTCTTTCACGAACACTTTTACTGTCTCTTATGGTTGTTGCATACCTAAGGTTGTGTGTAAATAAAGTCAAAATAAACATTCATTACGTAGTCTCTGTGATTAAGAGATTGGGTCTTAATTTTTCGGATGCGGCCCTGCCTAAATGTCTGTCCGGCGTCATGTTATAGTCACCAGTGTACATTACGCTGCAACCACTAACGTGATCTTTGACATAAAACATTGCAGCACCTAGAACGTGACCAGCGTAGTATGGCCTGATTTCTAATTCATTGTCAAGCATGATGGTTTGATGGAGATTCATTGCTCTCGTCTTTTTCATACAATTTGCAATGTCTTGAGCAGAAAAGAATTGTTTTCCATCATCTCCCTTTCTGTCATTAACCCTTCTAAGATCCTCCAATAAAATTGGTGCTATTGCTTTTGTGGGGTACTGATCAAATTCAATTAGTTTGAGAATGCGGTAGATTTACTGTCATAATAATTGGGCCGTCATACCCACACACTTCCGTAAAATATGGAAGAGCACCACAGTGATCAAGATGGCTATTGCATTTAAAAACAAAAGAAACCTAGAAACTTACAAATGACTTATTATCACACAATCAATTGCCTGTGTAAATTGACCTGTTTTGGAAATGAATGAAAAGTCTGGAAATTTTCTTTCGTCGTGATATCCCATGTGCATTCCACAGTCGAACATGATGTTTTTTCTACCAAGAGTCACGATGACGCAACTTCTTCCCACATCCTGACCAGCCCCTAATGGAACCACCTTCATTATGGGTGAAGTCGAGGTTTTCATATTTTACAAAAAAAATGTTTGTAAAACTTTCTTTACTTTGGTTGATTAAACAAAACAAAAAGGAAGCAGTTCATTTTGTAGCCCTACATCGATATCACCACGACTAAATAGCAAGGAGCATAACGAATTGGTATGCTTATCTTTGCTCATCTTAAAAAACGGGCATGGAATGAGAATATAACAGATTTGTGATTCCCTGTTTCAACCCTCTAGAAATTTCGAAACCATGTGCAAAGTGCCCAATCATATTTGTTACCTGGACCACCAAACTGAAAATCGTCGACTCCTCCTACTTCCATAAAATCCTGTAATTTGAAAATCATACCCTAATACTTAAGGGTTAAATTCACGCTTTGTTCTTTAAATTGGGAAGATTCCATGTATTGTTTGCTGTGCTACAAAAGTACAGAGTTCAAGCTCATGAAAATAAGACAAATTGTGAAGATAAATTTAATTTAATGATTTTACAAAATTTGAGCATCCCAGTGTTCAACTCCAAATGCGTTTGTACTAATTAATATTATCAATACATCAACTCCTTCAAGGTTCAAAAGAGCACATAAACTACCATCCGACATCATAAATTTGTTCCGGAAGTCGCAAGTGTACATTCTTATGGGAAAGGCACATTCTTGTGTTGTGTTGTAGAGCGCACAGTCCTATTTGTGACTCCGCGTAGGAAGTTGTTGTTGCGGTAGGAAAGTGTGTAATCTCCCCAAGAGTATGTGGGTCCCTCTTGTACACCATCAATCTCGGTGTAGCTCAATTTGGGTATTGTGCTTAAAATGTTCACGGATTGGGTCATTATCTTTTTTTGTGATTTTGTGAATTTTCTTTCTACCTTCTCTTCGATTGGAATATCGCTTTGACCTTGTGCAGGTTTGTTCTTGAGGTCATTTGATGTTACACTTTCTTTTTTGTTTACTAATGATTTGGTTGGAGCGTCGATTATGAGTAAGCTCTCGGTAACTTTCTTTATCTTTCTTAATGCCCTCTTTAATAAAGACTTGGCCATTGTTTTCTTGGTTTTGAATATTCAACACGAGGCTGAATTGTTTTATTCTTATCGGATTCCGCATCGGAAACATTAATACTTTGCGGGTCCGCCGTCGATGCGCCGACATCCGAAGTCCGAAATGAACTTTGATTTGGAACTCTATGTGATTAAATTTATAAGCCCCAAGGGGAGCTTAGGCTAGTGAATACTAGTGATAGACTAATATGCAAAAAGACTCACGTGGGGACAGGTGCATATGAATCTTTATTGGTAAACTCAACTAAAAAAATGTATATTACAATATCCGCAGTTGTCAACTGTTTAAAAAATCAATGCTACTGTCTAACTTTGAGCGCTGGAAACAGTTAGCGATTATGGAAATACATAAAAAATACCAGTAACTTTGTTCGTGGAACTTGCCTAATAAGATAATAATCCTGACTTGGAGTAAGAATATTAGACTTAAAGTTTGTACCAAGCCAAGTTGAACATTGAATCATAGTTTATTAATGAAACATGTAGTTGTGGAGAAGGGTATAAAGTGACATCTCCTTGAAGTTTACAATTGTTTATAATACAGGACTCAATAGTTTGTGAACTACTACCAGTTGTTTTAAATCTCCAAATTCTTCAAAACAATCTCAAGATCCTTCTTTCTTCTTGTGTAAATCACGTTAACGACGTTATTTTTTTATTTGTCACCCGTTGTCTTGTAAAGGGAACAACCCTAATATCGTAAGAGTTCGAGGTGGCTTTTTCGAGACCTTCTACACCATTACTTGCGGTACCACACGTACACCCTAGTGCATCCAACATACGAACGATAACTCTTTGATTGATCAAGTTATCTTCTACAACTAACACCTTGAACTTCCTTGAAGGAACCCACTCTTGTTGATTCGCTTCTTGTGTTAGTTCATCGTGTTGTTGCTGTTTATTATCCAACAAAACGCCATCACTACTGCTGCTACATATAATCGTAAAGAAGAAAGTACTTCCTGATGCCCTATATCAAAAGTTAATACCAAATGCATCATGACGTCATAACCCTAATTCTAACCTGATTTGTTGATCTTCTAATATTTTGTGCTCACATGTTATCGTCACTCCTCCATACCATGTGAATTTGATTGCATTCTGTTATTGTTATTGAAGATTTTACAAAATCAAAACTCACGCTGACGAGATTAATCAGTACTTGACTGATTCGATTATAATCAGCACAAACAACCAATTGACGCATTTTGGAAGGCACGTTCAAATTCAAAAAGATGTTTTTCGCGCTCACATCTCCTTCGAACATTATAATTCTCTTACCAATGACCTCAGGGAATTGCGTCTCCCATGTTACCATATCTGTTCCGACATAGACTTTATCCTTCTAATCCCAGTCAAGATGAGTTTCTACAACGAGAACCTGTTGAATATTTCTTGAACGACAACTAAAAATAAATTGTAAAATGCAAAAGAAAGTATTTGTCACTGTGGGGACCACTCAATTCGAAGAGTTGATTGATGCAGTCACAAATTTAAGCTTGTTGGAATTGCTTGAAAAGAATGGATATAATGATATAACAATACAAAAAGGGAATGGAAGAAATGTAACAACAATCATACCCGAAGGTTTAAGAGTGCACTTGGATGTTTACGAATACAAAAAATCAATTATCGACGATATGAAGAGCGCTGATTTAATTGTATCACATTGTGGTGCTGGTTGTCTAATGGAGGCACTCGCTTTAAAGAAGAGGGTCATCGCTGTTGTTAATAAATCCTTATGGGACAATCATCAATTAGAATTGGCCCAAGAGCTAAGTAGCAGCAACCATCTCATTTATACAACCCCTGAAAGTCTATTTGATGTTTTAAAAGATCCTTTATTCTCTGACCGTCTTGATGGTCTTTCACCGTTTCCTGCGCCAACAACCAAAGGTTTTGTGGACATTGTGAATCAAGAAATGTCACAAACTAATAATTCCTGCTGCATCTTGTAATAAACGCTTATAGAACAACTGCTACTTATTTTGTATTTTATGTTTGTTGTTTTTTTGTCTATTTGGTCTCGTGTAGACACGTTGGGACTCTTCGTATGATGGCAGGGCTGGTAAAATTGACTTCTGTGTTGGTTTGTACCGTGGTGGCTCAGTGTGCCCATCTCGAAGTATGGAAATATGTATTTTTCCTTGCATAGACCCAGCCAGTCTATAGCAATCATCAATAAAACCCGTATCAACCAGAAGAGAAAGGGGTATTGATAGATAACCACATCGCTTCTTGGAAATTAGATCTTTTTCTTTTACATCTATTACCAGCACCTCTTTTTTGATATCATTTACATCAAACTCAAAGCTTGTGTTCCATTCCAGTGAACTAGCAGATTTCAATGGTTTTGTTTTTTGTACCTGATTCGTAATTTTGACACGAACATAAACTTCTCTCAAATCGATAATCGATTGAGGTCCCACCAGCGACATGCCCTTGTTGATGCACACAGTTACCTTCATTCTATTTTTGTTGATTGTAAGTGGTCAATGGGAGCAAAACAATGTTATTATACAAGATATCGATTAAATGAGCTGAATGATGGGAAGCATAATTTTATTCAGTAATTTTAAAAACAATTTTCAAATATAAATGTTGGGTTCTGATTCTTGACGGTGTTTAAATCCTTTCTTTATCCTCACATCTAAATTCAATTAATGTTCATAATCTTCTCAACCTTGTATAAGGTGGGTTTAAATAAATCTTACATGCTAAAACAAACGATGAACATATATCAAATGGTTGTTTTTATTGTATATACAGGCGTTGTATTCTTGATGCTTTGTCATAAAGTAATTGATGAAGTGCTTTCACACTGCCATCATTCTTAATGTAGGATTTTTCAATCTTTCCGTTGAAATTGAGCTTTATATACATTTTGTTGATGGGCTTTGTTTCAGGAGTGTAGCCTTCCGAGGCGAATGCTTTATAAAGGCTTTCTTTTAGGCTCTGAAGAGATGAGATCCTTAAATTTGCAAGTAGTGGTTCGTCACAGCTATCTGGCCAGTAAACATTAAAAACTTCCTCTGTACAGGATGATTCGTGTGTTATGGATTATGCACTTACTTTCGACGGCCTTGTCTAATTGTCTCTGGTAGTATTGTTCATCGAACTTGGCGTTGTCTATCAACTCCTTCGATCTTGATGCAATAAATTTTAACATGCGCAGAATTTCTACTGCGTTGCTCCTTTGCAATGTTTCTAAAGTTACTTCGTCAAAGTCTCCAGGAGGCAAAAGGCTCAGAGCTGATTTTTTATAATATTGCATTTTTTTGTCTGATGGCTTGAACCTCAAGAACGAAAAGTTTGTAAGGTTAGTCGCCACGCCCCACACTTCGCTAAGCTTGATTCCATTGTTGCAGTTCTTCTCGTAGGCAGCGACCATTTGAGCACAAACTTGTGGTAGAGACTGATTTTGAGTCAAGGCCGTCTTTGTTTCGATACATGTGCAGATCAATGTTGTTCTTTCTTGTGGTCCAGCTATGGCTGCATCTGCGACACCATGGCAAGACGATCCTACAATGTGTTGTTGAAGCTGCATTCTCATAAGTTGAAGGTAATCTTTGAATCCAATGTAAAACACTTCCTTACCATAGCTTCGTTCATGCTGTTGAGGTTGCCATGCAGAATGATGCTCTTGTTCAAACCTTCTACAAGTTCCTTTAAGTCCTTATCTGATACATTCACAGTTGTGAAATCTGGGTCGTCCATGCCAGTCAAGGTAAGGTCATACTCTGAGCAAAAATCGTTCAATGACCATTGTTTGTACATTGCTCGTTGATAAGTCCTCACTTATAAACCTAGTGAACTTACAGACTATATCCTCAGGATATGGTGCAGTGTAGTTTGATTGGAAACTACCATCTAGTTCAACTTTTTAGGGGGTGTGATAAACTTGTGACATCAGGTTTCTTGCTCTTTTTTTTACCAACTTCCTTTGTATATCCCTTGAAGCTCTTGTACCTGGAGCGAACATCTTTAGATTGGTTGAATTTTGTGTCAAATGCAATATAATAGTTGAAGTTGATTGTATATACTTTTTCCATTGACGAGTACAACGGACGATTATACTAAGCAATCTACGAAACGGACAATAAAAAGATTATCTTCTAACTACTCTATCAATTGGAATATCATTTATAGGTCTACTCTTGAATCTTCGAAATCCGACTGTTATGTTCTATTTTTAGATCAACAATCTAAATTGAAGCCTAAATATAACACAAAATTATCAGTATAAATAACTGGGATTTTTGACGAAAGCAATAATCAAAAAACAAAATCATGGTAGTACTAGAAGCAATAACTATTGGAGCTGTGGCTTATGCCATCAACAAGAACAGAAAGAACAAAAAGAAGATGAATATGATAACAACCACGACAACCACAACAACCACAACACATCAACCTGGCGCAACGTATATAATACAAGGTGCCCCAGGATATCCTGTAATGGGACCAGCACCTGCAACTTCGTATCTACAAGAAGATAGGACTCTATTAGCACCTACCTCAACCAGCTCGATATCTACACCGGTACAAACAAAGACAACACCAATGTCCAAACAAACTGTGGGAACGTCAACCACCCCAGTAACATTCTCTCAGGAAAGCTTTAGTAGCGCTTATCAGCCTGTTACCAATTACGAAGAAGTAAACCTTTTGGGCAGCACAAAAATAGACACAAGTCTTAGCATAATTTCGATTCGTAACGAATTTGGATCAGTAGTATTAAACGGGTCGAGTGGACTTCTGTCATCGGATAGCAAGAGTGGACTACAGACTTTGTCCGTGAACGTGTTTGGATCTCAACTGCTTAATGACCTTCCAGAAGGAAAGAAGTATTTTGTTGACGCTACAAGCAACAGAGGTCAAAAGTTTAACAATATGGCATTTTATTACTATGGAGTGTCAAACAATGTACATGTATTTTCAGTAGTCTCCCAATAAACGCAGATTTTTATTAAATCCATCAGATTAAAAGATGATATTTACCTGTTGCTCGTGACAATTTAAAGTGTTGCTTTCTCACGAGGTAATGTTCAATATTAGCTAATGAATAAAAATTAGATTAATGATACTTCGAAATTTATAGGTTAAGTGTTCTATAAGGCTTTGATGCATGCTAACGACAAAACTTGGTCCAGTGAAGGTCATCTTAGATTGAAAGAAGTCTTACATACATTTTGTTCTAGCCGACTTACAATGGTCCGAATAAGGTGGGGGCATTGCTGGAAAGATTGATCAATAAAAATAGGTTGAGATATTATTAAGAGGAAACTGATAGGATTGTAGATCATAATATTTTCAAGAAACAACACAACATGAGAGAAGAGGAGGTCAAAGGAAGGAGCACAAGAAGGAATGAGAAGATTGATAGACAAGTAAATGACCCCGGGCACAGCAAGGCCAATCACAAAAACTTCAACAAAGCCAAAAACTTTGACAAAAACGGTTTGGCTGGAGGTCACACTGCTGTTCCTGACGAGAAGTTTTAGAATGTAAATCGAAATGTATAAAGAAACATTTAGCAACTAACGTTTACGAGTATATTACTCAAAGGCAATGTTTACTAAACATTATGTTAATATGAGGAGTGTACTTGCTCCTTACTTCCATAGTCTTACTCATACAACATTCTATGACATCTTCATGCAAGTAACATAACTACAGGGATAAAAAATGGGTTTGTAAACGGTGCGGGTTTTCAATTTAAACCTTCGTCTTAATGTCGTCATTCCCGCTGATTGATTCCTATCATTGTCAACCAGTATAATCCAAATAAACGGTATTTCATTAGTGCTTGGAGGACTCCGGTGGTGATTTTTTTAGATTACTATATTCGACACAAACTTCTGAGGAAGATCGATATACTTTTGTACAAATTGGGTTTATGATACCTATCACCACATGCACTACCAACCTCGTGGTGCAAGTATCGCAAAGTGTGCACATAATAAGCAGGAAAGAAATAATTCTAGCTGAAGATAATGAAATAATAAGGACCCTGTTTAGTAGGTTGCTGGAGAACATGGGATATACAGTTTTCACATTCAAGGACGGTCTTGAGCTGGTAGACTACATGCAAAACAGTAAATATACAAAAGAAACAATACCAATTATAATAACTGATTACATCATGCCAAAGGTAAATGGTGTGGAGGCAGCAAAGAGAGTGAGAAACATTTTCTCTGGGGCAAAAATAATCATGATGACTTCCGAGACCAGTATACAGGAGGAGGATTACGAGAAATATGTTAATGTGCTTCTAACAAAGCCAGTAGGGAAGAAACAATTGGAGGATGTAATACAAACTTTAACATACAAATAATAATTGCTTGAAATAATTTTTTTATTGACTGAGAAATGACTTGCTCCAGCGACTGGAGATTTGTTTACATTTTATAAAACCTCCTTAATGGTGCCGTTAAAAGTATCATATACCCATCCAGAAATCACTGCATTCTTCTTCACATACGGACTTGTCCTCAAGAACTCCAAATCTTCTCTTACGCTCTGCTCGAAGCCGTTCAAGATGGGTTGGAATGGAATGCATTCGACGTTGATTTTTCCACCTAACCCAGTTTTTACTAGATTGTATAATTCATCATGGGTTTTTGCATGGGAGAAACCACAATCTGTATGATGGACAACCATAATCTCCTCTGTTTCAAGTACCTGCTCACTTGCAACTAGTGATCGAATTGCATCGGGTGCTCTTCCTCCACCAACTCTGATAACATGTGACTCTGCTAGTTCCAGTCCAAACATTGAAAATACATCCAATCTTGCATCCATGCATGTTATAATTGCAACTTTCTTTGTTGGCTCGGGTCCCGGCATACCTTTTGATTTATTCTCTTCTTTAAACCTCTTGGCGTACACTGTATTACAGTGATCTGCATACTTATGAGCTCTGTCTAGTTGTTGAATTGCTGTTTCTACTGCGTTGAGAGACATTGTGTTTTCGGGCTTTCTTTTTTAGTTAATAATAGTTTGTTTTTCTGGGTAAATAGATTCGATCAAATTGATTCTTGTAAATAACCCCTTCCGGTCAATTATGACGAATAATAATTTTTGACGAACACCAGGAAATAAAGTCTCAACTTTCCCAACCACTTTCCTCCTATTTTTGTAACCAATTTGAACTTCTTTTTCCCCCCGCATGACAGACCATCCTGTGTCACGATTATCTGTACGTCTATCTAATGATGTGGACCATACAAGTGAAGCAATTAGGGAGAAATACATTTAGAGCAGAAATTAATTTTGATGGCGATTGATGCATTTTCAAAGCAGTTTGTTGTGATGAAAACTTGATTTGTAGCTGCTGTACACTTGATTTTACGTGCAAAAAGCGTTAAAATTTGGTAAAATTTCGATTTTTCAACCCCTTAATTTGAAATTGCGAGGATATATGCTTAGAGTACTCGTGGATTGTACAAAAACACTTAAAATGAGGCAACATTGCGCTTTCAAAGAAATGTATTTGTCATGAAATGTTTTTATTTATTGAAATGTTTATGGTAGATAAAGTTACTTCGAAATAACTTTCTTGATGATATATTCAGGATACTAGGTCGTATTTACAAGTTCCAATAATTTTTGACGAACAGCGAGATAATAACACACAGATGTACTGTTGTATGTGCTCTATTAAATTGTCTAATTATATATTGTACACTAATACTTTAAAACTTGTATGGTCCACATCATTAGATAGACGTACAGATAATCGTGACACAGGATGGTCTGTCATGCTTTAGCTTGAGGTTGCTCCATATATGGTGAAAACTCATCCTTGTTTGCTTCGTCAACTAGATTCCAAGTTTTCAAAAGACCCTTCTTTTGAGCTGGTGTGATTCCTTTTACTGGACAAACTGCAGGCTCAACCTTTGTGCATGCTGTGTGGTATGCATTAACAAAATGCTTCCACTCTTTGTCTGTGCAATACTCTTTTGAATATACACCATTCTTTGTAACTTTAAACTCAAAACAACTAGAAATGTGCGGAATTGGCCCCCAGTGCTCTGAAATAAAGGTTCTCCAATCAGAAAAGCGGTCAAACTTATGAACAGTAGTGTCTTTTTTTGGAATTAATCTTTCAAATTCATCAAGTGTTTGCATGCTATGCTTACGAACCACTGGCTTCATTCGACCGAAATAACTATCTGGCTTGAACTTTGTATGACCAGATTGCATAAAGTGCACGTATATCTCATCTGCCATATTCATTAAACACATCATGTGTAAAAAGCCAAACATATATTGATTTTTAACTTCTCTCTGGCAGTTGTCGGCTTGTACATGCTGCACGCGCTCAACATTTGGCTTCCACTCCTCCATCCAAACTTTAAAAAGGCAGGTCAGTACTTCATTCACTGATTTTCCCCCCTTGATAGAAGAGTAAATACATGGGTGGTTCTTTGAACCAAACTTTTTATCATCAATAATACCGTAGCAACAAAGTGATGGGTAGCTCTGAAAAAAGCATTCGCTTGGGCGTGCTGGAAAGTGTGGATATAAAATTGACTCCATTGCATCTATTGACCATAACCGTGGACCTCCATCTTGAGCCTGCTTTTGCAACTTATGATACGAATCTTGAGCAGCCTCATAAACTGCTACATGTTGCTTTTGTCTCTCTTTTGGTTCTGTATTATCTGGCTCCGCTTCTTTAATGTCTTTCTGGTTTTTAAGACACGTTGAGCACACAGCAGTCCTAAGTGAGCGCACTTTGATTAGTGGTCTTTCATTGCTCCAAACATCCATAAAATATTGATAAGAGGATGGTCTTGTGGTTTGGTTAGACTTATGCATCCACTCGCAGTACTCTTCATGGAACTTTGTGCCTGTATACCAGGTTGGCAACCATGTTATGTTGCCTGTGGCTAGCTGTCCTTCAATACCTGGCTCCGGCTCCCCATGGACTTCTGTTACATTGTCGATGAAGTGAAGTATTGACTGCTTTTTGTCGTCTAAACGTTCAATAAATTCTGAAGAGTTGCCATGGTTGGCCTGTGGTTTGTCTGATAACAATGATGCAATGATTGGTGAAATCTTGTTATCTGAGGCACAAAGAGTGCATAACAACGCTTTCCAACAGATTTCAATACCTGTCAAAGAGTACTTCTGTCTTTTCCTCTTTTTATTGATCATTGGAGACAAAACATTGCGTAGTTTCTGAGTGCGCTCATTTTCTGATTTACATCCATAAACACATTGGTTCCGAATTCGAAGTATTTCGTCTGCCGTGAGTCTTTGCAAGCAGTTTTTGGTGCACCCACATTTCTTATTAGAATCGTTTATTGCTTCACTTGTATGGTCCACATCATTAGATAGACGTACAGATAATCGTGACACAGGATGGTCTGTCATGCTTTTTTATTTATTTGAAGTTCTTTTCATCTGTTCATATTCTATTTATTGTGTTCAACTTCCGCATTCCGGTCGAAATTGACGAAGAGCCAAAGAGGCCAATCCGGTTAAAATATTAACCATGCAACAAGATCAAACAATAAGAATGAAAAACAATTAGACAATTTAATAGAGCACATTCAACAGTACATCTGTGTGTTATTATCTCGCTGTTCGTCAAAAATTATTATTCGTCATAATTGACCGGATGGGGTTAATTAACAATCAAAACGATATCGATATTGATGATTTGATTGCGGGAAACGATCAAGAAGAGAGCTTATTATTTGGTATTATGTTTTCACTATGTGCCACCATGATGACGACATATCCTTTTACTTCCATATCATTGGCAGCTATTGCTGTTAATATTACTCTAAACACTGTGATTGTTGCCGAAAGTTCTCCTATTATTAGTTATTACTGTCAATATTTATTTACAACACCTGATGGATTCGATGATGCTTGTTTGCTATCCAAACTAATGTTACGATGCGTGAATGAATTCTTTCCAGATCGGTTGTTTCACCGTGTTCGTGCTTTGCAGACTTATTGTTTATTTAATCATCATTGGTTCAAACCATTGACCGAAGTCAATAAAATTCTTCGTCAGGTGATCGATCAAGCCTTACAATGTGGAGATTTATTCTATAACGTTTACCCCATGATCCCATATAGTACTGCATTATTCTTTCAAGGAGAAGATATCAACAAAGCAGAATACCAGATCAAGTCAATGTTAGAAATTGCACAAAAACGTCAAAATAGCTTAGCTGTTGATTTTCTATCGCATGTCATCGTTGTTCTTAAACACTTGTCAAATACACATCTCACTGATGAACAAGTCCAAGAGGAAGGCTTACAATATGCAAAGGAGCGTTCCTTTGGTCTTACAATACCTACGGAACATTTGATCATGCGCATGATGATTGACTTTATCATGCAAGATGAAGCAGATATTTATGGCAAGTTGGAATATGCAGAGAGCATGCAAGAACATTTAAAAAAAGTCGAGTCCTTGTTGTGTTTTGTACCTGGTATGTATAGTTCAGCATTTTATTGGTTCATGAGTTCTCTATTCATCATACGAACGATTCGTACATGTGCACATGTAATGTCTAATGACATGTCAATTTATTTTACTCAACAATTGGACAATGGTATGAAAAAATTAAAAGTTATATCAGAACAGTGTGCAGCTAATTTTTTAAACAAGTACTTGTTGGTCATGGCTGAATACAACGCTTATATTGTAAAGAATTCTTGGGAGGCTGTTCAATTGTATGATCAAAGTATTGACGAAGCAATCAAAAATAATTTCAACCACGAAGCTGCGATTGGATTCGAGCTAGAGTACATGTTCTTGTCGAAAAGTACAAAACATACCGGTGAGTCATGTCTTGAGAATGCTTTTGAGTATTATGCCAAATGGGGCGCAAGACGTAAGGTCCAACGCATGATTACCTTACATCCTCATTTGAGTTTTTGTAGTAAAAGTAGTGGTGGTAGTGGTATCGACGAGACTTCGGTCATTCTTGGTCAGAATTCATCTCCAATTCTTCTTGATTTGAAAGCAATAACGAAATCATCAAATATAATAGCTAGTAGTATGAATATGGAGACGTTATTATCTGGTGTGTTGGGTATCATTTCTTCTATTGCTGGTGCCAATTATGCAGCCATCATATTGGATGGTAGAATCGATGCAGAATATATTGATGGTGCATCTAACGTCATGTGTAATGTGTCATTGTCCAATTGGACTCATGGATTCGTGATGGTTGTGGAACACGTGATGCGTACGAACCTGGAGGTATTATCAGGAGACGTACAAAGAGAAAACAGAGATATTTTTGTAAAAGATGATTATTTTACTTATAATAAAAGCAAAAGCATCATGTGTATTCCCATTCAATTACAAGGGGATTTGAAATGTGTCTTGTATCTTTGTAACGATCTGATCAACGACTGCTTCAAACCGGAGCGTGTGTTAATGTTGAAAATTATTGCTGTGCAATTGGCAATGGCCATACAATACAACAATCATTTTACAGCAGAGGTACAAAATATTAGCAAGATGCACAAGTTGGAAAAGGAAGCTGCTATACAAAAAAAGAGAGTGGAAGATCAAGAAGTACATAGACTTCAACAAGAGGAATTTATAGATCGTATATGCCATGAAATTCGTAATCCAATTCTAGGTATATCTGGTAATATCGATTTGTTGCGTAACTTGTTTCGTTCCCAATCTTTCACTGATAAAATTGAACCGAAACAACTTTTATTCATTGAAAGTTGTTTGGATAGTTTAAGCGAGTGTGCAAATTATCAAAAAGTAATGACTGATGATGTTCTTACATTGAGCAAGTTGGAAGTTGGTAAGTTGGTCCTCTTGCCCGCTCCAACAAGTGTTTATGATATCATCTCGACCATAATTAGTATGAATAAACCCCAATGTGATAACAAACACATTAAACTGGAGGCGTATTTCATAAATATAGATAGAGATACCAAGGCCATCATAGATGCTAATAAAGTGTTGATGATGATCTTGAACTTTGTAACCAATGCCATTAAATTTACTTCGGCAGGTGGTGTTAATATTACGTGTACATTGTTGAAAGCTGAGCAATCGAACGAATGCACGTTAGAGATTAGTGTGAAGGATACTGGAAGAGGCATGGCCTCAAACGAAATAGAAAAGTTGTTTAATAGATTCTCGCAGACCACACGTCACATTAGTGATGAGTATGGAGGTAGTGGTTTAGGTCTATACATCTCAAAGGCAGTTGTAGATTTAATGTCTGGTACAATAACTGTGATCAGTGAACCAGGCAAGGGAAGCGAATTCAATGTTACGTTCCCCGTAACCCTAGCTAGCACACAACCATCGCCTGATGTGATTCCACAAAAGACACATGTAAAAGTACAATCGAGTAGGACCCGCAAAGGTGATCGATTACGTGTTTTGATAGCAGAAGATAATAAAATAAACCAAAAGGTATTGTTGCGCATGCTATCCAAATCGGATTGCGACTGCACTGCGGTCAGCGATGGATTACAAGCAATAGAAGAGTTCAGAAATAGTGGTTCTTATGATTTAATTTTTATGGGTATGATCATTTTCGTAATCTTGTACACTGACACTTGTCAAAGATGTAATCATGCCAAATATGGATGGATATGAGTGTACACGTGTTATACGTCAGATTGAAAACGAGAGAGGCAGTGGAGGTGCATTTATTGTGGGACTATCTGGAAATGTAAGTGTTATGAGCTTTTTATTAAATGATGTTTTTAGGGAAGAAAAGAATACAGTGACCTTGCAATGGATGCTGGTATGGATGACTTCTACATAAAACCTATTTCTGCTGTCCAAATTGATGACCTCGTAAAATCTTTTGAACTAGAAATTTTAAATTAAAATGATGCCATTGGCGTGTTGTAGAAATTCAATAAAACTGTCTTTTTAAAAATGTCTGTGGTCAATCTGGCAAATACCCGTACTGTCTGTCCATTGAAACCAATACGTTGCTTCGGTAATCCAATTCTACGTATATCATTGGACTGATTATTGCGGAACTAATGTTGACCGCAAATATAGCTAAGTTGCCTTATGGAATACTGGTTTTGAAAGCTAGTATTAGATGGGAGGAGTTTAAAAAAAAATACAGCTTTATGTTCACCTGAGCGATTTGAACAATTTTTCAACCTCTCCAGCATCACCTAAACGATTTCCAACCTTGTGATAGCTAGCATCAATAAAATCTTTGGTCCATATTGGTTCCAATGGCTCCTGTAGTGATTCATATTGCTTCATCTTTACCAAATAATAATCCACAACTGATTTGTAATTAAAGATCCGTACGGCGAACAAGTTGGCCTGTCTTATAATTTCCTGACTTTCTTCTGGATGGTCCATAATCCATTGAATACTTTCCAATAAATCGCTCCAATCTCTCTTTATGGGCACATAATGAATCCTTCAAGTGTTGTTATTGATTGTAAATAGTAACATCATACCATGGTATTAACTTCTCCGTAAAAAAATCTACATATCCATCTGGACTTTCGTGCTTCATGACTACGCTGTTCATTTGTAACAAGTGCATGAAACGATCGCTCCATGCATTACCGTCGACGTCTACAATGGCGACGTAGTGTTGAAAGTCATTTAGAGCCATGGAATCACAGCACACGTCCAAATCAATCAAGTATTGCTTGTGTTCTGGGTGCGAGGATGTGCTTGAAAATTTAGCATCTAGTAGATTCCTGTTACGCGTTGAAATGTCACAAAGTTGGTATCGAGGAAATCCTTCCTTATTGTGGGGCTGTAATCCCTTTTGAAAAGTACCCTTCTCATCTGTCCAATGACCGGATGGAGATCCGCGCCATACTGCTTTTTTGATTTTCTTCTCCCATGGATAATCTTTGTGGTTGTTTTTGATCTTTTCGGTTAAATGTTGTACTGTGAATTTCTGCCACCAGTGATCGCCGTCGTGATATCCCCACATGGGTGTGGTTCCTAAAATACTTAAGGCTTTCGGCTTTACATTCACGTCAAACATGTGCGACATTCCTGCGTGTTCCGTTAGGGATCCATATGCGAAATGAGGTGCGAGTGGTTTTTTGGGATCGAAGAAACCTTCAATCTCGTCGTAGGTTAAATAAAAAAACGTAAGGACTTTTTGAATTTTGGAGGCACCTACTTCCCCGCTCATGTGCCATTTGTAAAAATGTTGTAGCACTCGTTCTGTGGCCTCAGCCCTTCCATTACAAACGCCATCACTGCAAGAGCCCTTATGTTTGTATAGACCACCTTCGACTCGAATCCCGTTAATCTCTTTATAAGGTCCCGGTACTAGTAAATATCTTATCATGGTATCTTCTTGCATGCGTGCTGTTTTCTCGTCAATTAGTTTGAGTGTTATGTTCGCAGTTCTATTTTCTAAAAAGTCTTTGCTCACGCGCTTTCTGAATGTTTGATAGTTTACTGCGTCATCCAACCAATGTGACAATGTCTTATCAGCTTTAATGTTCGAACCCTTCGCTTCGGGCGTTACTTCCTCTTTGAAATTTGTTTTTAACACTTCGGGGATAGGACATGTAGGACATGTTGTCGTTTGTTCTGTACACTTTTTTGCATCTGATTTTTGCCATCCGTGAAGGAACATTACTATGTTTCCTGCAAAACATAACAGCAGAAACAACAAAACCACACGAGATTGGTAAACTCGCATTATCTGGGATATCTTCGGCACTGGACCAGGTTGAGTATCGCTGATGATCAAAGAGATGAATGATGAAAGTTTCTTTATTTGTTGTATGATTAAACACGTTGCATCTCAACAGAACTTGGTATATCTACAGGTACTTTCTTCTTTCTTTGTACGCAAATAACTACTGCCATGATGACAACAATAGAATAAAAATAACACAAAAAGCAACCACGCCAATAGTAATGCCTGTAATCGCTCCTGGACTCAAATTACTATCAACATTTCTAGGTATTGATGTCGCATTAGATGCAACTAGCGCTTCTTCTCTGTGATTCATAATACAAAACATTCATGTAGAATATTAATTCACCGCTGATGATAAAACATTCTGTCTCATATCAATGATTGAACTTTGAGCAAAAGAAACTACATCTCACTAGAAAATATTACTAGCGTGCTATTGTTTTAGGTCATGCATTGATTGATGGGGCACTATTCAATTCAGAATGTCCTAACACATACTACAATTAATCCAATCCTTTGTTTTCTGTCGTACTTTGTAGCTTCATGCTCCTGACTACACAATGTGTACTATCGACAAAGTCCTCGACCTCTATGAAAAGTTATCATCGAAATATGATATTGAAACGACCCTGATTCTTATTATGACAAGAATTAAATAGCGCTATTTATCTTAAGTGCTTGTTCTCCATTCCCAGACCCGCCAAGGTAATTTCATCCGGCTGAGAGATTGTAACAAGGACAATACAATAGTTGACTAGAACAAGATTTATTTTTTAAATAATTGCCCTGGTTGTGGTGGGTGCAACTGTTGTTGGTGCAACTGTGGTTGTTGGAGCGGGTGCCACCGTCGATGGTTCAAATATATTCGGATAAACACTTCTTAGGATGATGATGACCACGACAGCGATGGCAACCAAAATGATGGCCACGATAATGACCTTTCCCATGCAGTGGTCACATGCCAACGCTCTCATGAATCCAGTTAATTCTTTTCTAGCGACTTGAAGGTTGCTGCCCATCTCGTCCAACTCCCTTTGTATTCCCAATAACTTCTCGGTCTGTTGTTTCAAACGCTCCTGTGCTGCAGCTCCAATTTCTATCGTTTCGTCTGCTGTCTTGAGCATGTCCTTCATGATCTCATCCGTCTGATTTTGTATTTCCAAGATTTCGTTGACTTCATCGGGCTGTTCTTGCATCATTTGTCCACCCTTCTTTTTCTTCTTCTTAGTGGTCACTTCGGCCAATTCCACATCATCGCTAGCACCCAGGTTTTTTTTGCTCTTCTTGGTTTCTTCCTCTCCAAAGAGCTCTTCGTTTTTGGTTTTGATTGTTTTCTTTTGTTTGGTTTCGGGTGCAGGTCCGCCCTCTCTTTTTTTATTAGATGTTTTGTTATGAGTTGATTAACTTACTTTAACCCTTTAAGTTCTTCTTTTAGTTCCTTGAAAGATGACTCTTGTTTTTTAAAGTTCTTTGAAAATTGGCTTTTATCAGCTTCGCTTGCATGTTTGAGTTCGTTCTTGAAGATGTTAATTGCCTCTTCTGCAGACTTCTCGGCTTGAGTTGCAGAGTCTAGTTTCTTTTTTTTGTTGTTCTTATCGGCTTTAGCATAGTCGTGGACTGCATTCTTGTATTCCTTTACTTGAGTTTTAACTTCATCGAAGAAAATTTCCATTCCTCCATCGTACCCGTCGTCATGGTCAGAGTCGTCCATTATATTATATTGACGTTTGAAATGTGTTTATGGTTGACAAAGATAAAAATAAAGTTCTCAGATGGAAAGTGTTTTCGAACGAGCGAAAGTGCCCGCACGCAGTATTGGTAACAATTTATCTTTTGAGAATGGGGAACATACTAGTGTTAAAATGCTTTCAATCTCCAAGCGATGATTTTATAACGCTTTAGTATGACAATAACTTGGGAATGAACAATTATGATCACACAAGAACATTAACCTTAATCCGATTTAGATTCCTTCATCGCCGGAAGTAGACGTTTTGCATTCTTTTTAATATAACGTCAAACACTTTAAACGTTTGGTTACAAGATACTTTAAACGTTTAAATGGACAAGTACAAGCAGAAGAACATTAATGCGATGGATGTATCATTTCAATGATACCGCAAGAGGAGTGTGGATTGAATCAAACTTTTAGACTCGGACAGCTATGACCGTTGACATTTGATTTTTGATGTCAAAAGACAGACGTCTAGCGAATACTAACTTGTCCTAACTGTTCGTAATAAAATTTACATGTGTTGTTTTACAAAATATGTGGACGAAAAGCTGGGGCAAGTCTTATATTTTCATTCGGGAACTAAACTTTTTAAACTTTCTTTATTCAACGTTGTTACTTTCAAGGTTCTAATCTGTGCGTAAATGCAACCTCAACCTAGTTATCTCTTTAGTAAGGTTAGCAGCAGCATTTCTAGCAAATATAATTACAGAGCCGATGCTATGGTTGTGCCTTCTTGCTAATATAATGTCGAGGATAAAGATGGCTATGAATGCCAGAGCAAACAATGACCATACGGTAGACATGAAAATGCTTAGAGCGAAGCCAATACCGTACTCCGACTCGTACTCGTTCTCTGAATAGTACTTGCGAGAAACATAGATTTCTGACATATAAATGCCAGGTGTGTACACTCCTGAAACAAGAATAAGAGTAAAAAAAATGGCGACGGCATAACTTATAAATGATAAAATAAATCTTTGAACCGTTTTCTCCACCTGTGCTTTATATAATTGCCAATAGACTGCGAAGTGAGCCAGTGGCACCACAAACAATAGACATGCATTAAGTGTAACAAACTCAAACAATAAAAACTGCTGACGCTTGTACGTAAGTGGGCTAACTAGTACAATCGAAATAATCAAGTTCAGAACTAAGACAATCCTATAATTGTCAATAAACATCAAAAAAAGCCAATCTTACGAGTGTAGAATCCATATCGTGTAGCCAGCGTATGCTACCTTCCTGCTTAGACCTGGGTCTGTATCGTTGGCGATATCATGGCGCAACACAGGTTTGCATGCAGGCCAATTCTTTATAGGTACATTTTCTTTGGTGACCATTTCTTCTCTGGGTACTTCCGTGATACCTTCATCTTCTTTTATAAAGATTTGTACTACAATCTTATTGTCGTCCACCGAGGTTGGTAGATCATACAAAGTGTGTGCTTCAGGATCCATAATCTTTGCGAGATTTAAATTCGCCATGTCTTGGCTGGAATTTAAATTGGGGAAAACACGTGTTTTGTCATTGACATTATGCAACCTGGTCGCAATGAATTTTATTCTATAATTTATATCCTTAGTTTATTTTATCCCCGAACGGACCGTGAGCGAAGCAAGCACAAGATCTTTTTGGAGATCGGCACCTCCGAGCAATACCATCTATTTTGTACTTACTAAAAATCATTTTAGAGGTTTAGAAAATCTTTCCACCCATCACATTTGACTACCACAATACATACAAATATCAAGCCTCCCATTTAAACGCGGTAACAATTCTAACTCCGCTTTAATAAGGCGATCGGGAACGAGAAAGAAAATCTTGAACCGTAACATTATAACATTTACTACATTTATTCATAATCTTCATCCAGTGAGGGACCTTCAAATATTTCCCAATACATCAAAAACATCTTACTTGCAGCATGAAAGGCATCATGAACTCTAAAGTAATGTGTGTGATTCTCCCTTATAACTAAGAATTTATTCAGTCACCATTTAGCTTCAATATTGTGAATGAAATCCGATCATTGTGTGTTGATATTGTTGGTGAGCCTTGCGTACCAAAGAAAGAGTGTTTTGGAGTCTATGTTTTAAAGTTAACAATAATCTATGGTCGGGACTAGCCTCACTTAATATATTGTCCGTATTATCTGTTGTGTCCATTTTGTGTTGGAGATCTCTTCGTCGCTTTCTTCATCACCCGTATTTCTAACGCTCCGAACAAGCGATGATAATTTGAGTGGATGTATTTTTAACGTAATTGTTTATACAGCCATAATTTGGATAGCGCTTTGACGAGCACTTCTGTGAGGAAACCTTGCCAATGATTGAATTATTTCAAACTAAACAATGATAGTTGTAAGCACCACACCGTTAAACCGTCTTATTTACAACGTACTGGACAGTCTCAACATCACTGTCAACAAACTTTGAAAATGTACGGTCTAAAGCACCCTTTTGAAGACGCATACGCCAATTCTCCACATGAATTCGAAACTATCGACTTTTTCGAGCCATCAGTAATCGAAGCCAATCGCATTGGATCCCCAGGGTCTTCACGACCAGCTATAATGCAACCAATAGAAACACAAACAATACCATCTCCCACCAAAACCATAACATTAAAAAACATTACCATGCCAGAAAAAAAGCTCAGGACCATCACACCACAATCACCACAGTCACCGAGCCTCGACAATGTTACTTTACTCCCCAACATGAGATTCAACCTGCCTAAGAGCCTATTCAACACAGCAGAGGATAAAGACATTACCGACCAAAGGGCACAAGTATCTTTCAGGATTGTACAAAGGTGGTCTTTGACTTCAAGTATAGACATACATGATTTGTTGTCTGGTGTAAAACTCTGTAACATTAGTCAGGACCTCCTGCCCATATTTCCAACATTTAGAATTTACCAATATGACCGCGAAATTTCTAATTGTATGATGATTGGTGGTCATGGAACGCAATATGCTTTTATATATAAATTCAATGATGGCAGTTCCGATTTTCTTGCAACGGGTGACTTTTTGAATAGTGAGTACGAGATTGTGAAAGGTGGAAAGTTTATTATTGCAAGAGTGAGCAAGAGAAGTTGGTCTAAGCCTGGTCATGTGTCACTCACCGTGAGTCCAAAAGAGGACGTCCTTCATGTTATCTCCCTCGTTATAACAATAGAAAGGCAGGTTCAGAATATGAAATATGAGGATTAAGTTAATCGTAACAATGTAATAATATACAGTATTCTTTTTTTACTTTTCTTCTCATTCGTGATCTTTCTGTGCGTTGCATTGTATGCTGAACACTAACAAAGTGAACACTAAAATGTTTGTTCTTATACCGCTTATTACGAAAACAGCTCATGTGTATATTCTTGAAAACTGTGGCGGTCCGTGAGATGTCATTGCGAACAAAAATAGTTTGATGATCAGATATGTTGTAAGAAGAGCAACAGTCAACAACACAAAACAATGCAATTCAATTTTGGCACACCAACATTTAATCAACAAACGCCACAACCGGGATCATTATGGGGATTGCAGAGAAACGAAAATGCGACACCGCCAACGAGTGAGAGCAGCTCCTCTAGTACTTCAGAACCTGAGACAACAAAATCACCCACAACAGCAACTAGTAGCACTGCACCTCTTCCTCCATCTTTTACATTCAGTCTTGGTCAAGCTCAACCAAACACAGAAACAAGCTCAACGGGGACACCAACAGGTGCAAACCAGTCCCCTTTCAGATTCGAAGGCTTATTCGGACAAAACCCATTTGGACAGAGTCAATTCAAAAAAGCACCACAAAGTACCCCCACAACACAACCAACTGGTTTTGGACAGACAGGTTCATCAGACTCGGGCACAAATTTTACCTTGCCAACCAACTCTTTTACTAGTAATAATCCATTCTCCTTTGCATCAGAAAAGCCTGCCGAAGAGGCCAATCAAACACAAACGAATGCCCCTCTTTTCACCACTAGATTTAGTTTCAATTATTTCAACCACCAATCACAAACAAAAACCGAGCCAACACAACAACAAAAACAGCTTACAAATGAAACGCGCCCATCGAACGAGATTGCAACGTTATATGGTGATCCGGTGACGAGTGATGTACATTTATGGATTAATGCAAATAAAGTATCATTGGTGGCACACAAGTCCATACTGGCCGCTAATTCCAAAAGGTTTAAAAAGATTTTGTACCAAGACCAGCCCAACAGCAAAGTAATTGACGTTGAGGATGTTGACTTTTTGACCATGAGCGCACTACTCAAGCACATGTATACCATAGGACTCAACATGAGCAGTTTCACATATACAGCCAAAGACATTTCAAAGATATTTGATGCGGCCATAAGATATGATTTGATGGAGCTGGCCGATGAGTGTGTAGTGGCATTAGCAACGTCTAATGACTCTTTAATAAAATCTTCAAACCTTTGTGAATTATGGTTGTGGGCGCATGAGAGATCGGAAAGGACTCAGATTCTTCTCACTCAATGTTTTTCTTTATTTTCGACTACCTCTGGTGCTGTTTTGACTTCGGAAAGATTCTTTGACTGGACTCAAGATGTAAGTGTTTGTAAACTACCATGTACTAACCGCTTTTAGTTCTTGTTTGATAGGTTCATTGCAACAGTTAACGAAGCAACAAGCAGTCGCCCGCAGAATGATTGGAAGGAAGATGCATTTTTGATTATAATGAAGTGGAGCAAAAACAATCTAAAGCAAGACGCGGAAGTGATACGAAACTTTTTAATTAGATTATTTGAAAAACGTCATGTAAAGTGGCTGCGATCCATCCCCTCGCTTTCCTTGATTCCTGAATTGTTCTTGTCAATGTTAAAAAATGATAATCACTCCATGCTGTCTAATGATGGTGTGTTTTTAATGTATAAAACCTTACTTGAGTTCAAGAAGGAATAAATGATTCACTTAAAAATTGTTTGATGCTGTAAATTACATTTATCAAAAAGTAAGGCGATACGAAGAGTGAGAATGGATGTACTTGCAACATTGGAGACCAGCAGAACTTTCGTGAATTTCCAGAAAATATATAGTACAGTCATGTCTGGTTGGGTGACTTCCGGTAATTTTATTCTCGACGTGATGTAATGACAAAATTTTGGTTTTCAATGGAATTTGTAATCTTTGTTGAAGTCAACCCCTTAATAAATGAGGACTACAGATACATGGCGTACTTCCCATTAAGTTTAAGTGAGGACAGTGGTTGGATTTTGTCCATCCATCAATCATGGGGTAATTAAAAGCACTAGAGGTTACAGATGTGTGATAGCATTTAAAGTATTTGCAAAAACAGAAATGGAAGATCGTAATAAAATGGGGTTGAAATACGTAGTAGATTGGGCGTCAAGAGTACCTCGTCCATATGGAGTGCTACTAGGTCACCAATACTCTTTGAAAGAGGACAAAAAAAAATTAAATTAAATTAAATTTAACAGGAGTGGATCTTCTTATATCGAACAGCTTAAAGACCCTAACAGACTGCAACGTTCAATTGGTACCAGTGTTGTACAGTTATTATTCCTGTGAATACTATTCAGAATGTAATGATTGTTCGCTAAATAGTATATCAACAAAAATCTATCCTTTAACGGACTACCATACCAACTGTTTTGTCCAAAATGACCTCAAATTTGACTGAAAAGAATACCGAGGATTGGTGTAAATTAGTAGATGGTCGCACCTTTTTATGGTATCTTATTGAATACAAGACAATAAAAAAGGTCACGCATGGATGGTGAATAGAGATAGAGGAGCGGCGTATACTGGTAATGAAGTAGGCCTGCTCAGGAGTCAAGCATATATCAGCATATGGCTTACATTATTACCGATAAGTGAGCCATGTTCAAGGAAAGATCCAATGATGCCGTGCTCAATGAAAAAAAGTGATGATTCTGAAAATGAAAGAGATTTTGAAAATGAACCAATAAACTGTTTACCATAACAATATTTCCTCCCATTAATCCAATGTCGCCACCAACTGAGTATGAGCAGTAGCCTTTGCACATTACATCTCAAACGTAAGTAAATGCATTTTCATTTCGCTAATGGAGCGTAGAGTCTGGCAAGATGGATGCCATTTTCAACACATACGTGACATTTAGATCGTACGGAAGGTTTCTTTGTAATCATGTGCAATTCTAATCGGCGAAAAAATCGGTTTATTTAGAATCTGTCTAATAAACCAAATAAAATGGACTAAAATAACCAAATTGAAAAATCAGTGTAATAAACCAGTTTAATACACCTTAAAAAAGCCTGGTATTTAAGAAGCTCGCTCACTAGGGTTATAAACTATCTAGTATAACAAATGTCGATCAATATAAAAATTAAATAATTGAAGTTTATTGAATTAAAAGAATGTACAGATGTATTTATCATCTCCTCTTTCTGCAACAAGAACTGGGACAACATTACTGCCATGGACACAATAATCTTTTTTTATAATGTAACTAGTATCAACTAATGGACACATATTTGTTGATTGTACATCATTACATTTATACTGATTAATAAATACAACAGGACATATAATACCTGATTTGAATACCCAAAACTCAATATTTGTGATTATTCCAAATTCATTTTCTGTATTTTGGATTGAGATGTGGTCATTGACTGTGATTGTTGTTCTGTCCCGTGTGAATGACTTGGGGCGGTATATTTGAACAAGGTTATCGTGCTTTAAGACCCACTTGTTTTTATACGCGTAACTCTCATATTTTAACTTGTCTGACTCTTGTATCAATATTGCATCACACTTTGGGAACTTGAAATTATTGTCAATCCTTATTACATCTTGGTTCTTCTTTTTGTATACTGTCTCAGGGTAATAATATCGAAGTGTATCCTTGATCTCTGTTATTTTAGTTGCAAACTCAATACCAGTTGCTGTAGATTGGCCAGCTAGCTTCTTTATTGGGACATGATAGTGTTCAAATGGTTTAGTATGATACGTACAAGGAGGACCAAACTTTATAGCCTCATCAAACATATGCTGCATTGTATGGAACTTTATATGATTAGCTGCATCCTTTTCAAACAATTTTGTATACTGAGATGCGAATCGCTTGTATACTTTTCTAGCAAACTCAATATCATCTATTCCAAGATTTGAATTGTACATTATTTGATAATAGAGCAAATGATCCATATAACATTGAAAATGTTCTTTTTTAAGAAGGGTGTCAAAAACTAGTGGGGATATTCTTATAAAATCTGACCAGTTGTCTCCATCCCAGTTACCACAATCTTTAAAAGAAATTGATTTCAATTTAGAATTAAATTTCAATTTTTTCAAATCTAAAATGTTGAACTTTGTAAATTTAGAATACTTACTATTCTCAATTGCATCTTCTTCAACAATCTTATTTGTCACCATTAGCTCAATATGGTATTTTAAAAAGTTTCCAAGTACTTCAATATGTTTATTTGGGCCGAGGCCATTTAAAGTGATCAGACGCGGAGCGACTTATACTGATCACTATACATTTTATTCTTCCTCCTCATCAACGTTCATGAAGGCACTCATGGATGTTTGTTGGGGGTCCTTCTTCTCTCTCTTTCTTTTCTCTTGGGCGTGGGCGGCGGAGTCCATGGATTGTCTCTTTTTGGTGGGGGTAGATGCAGCGGCAGCTGCAGGAGATGGGGTCAGATGTGACAGGAGAAGGGCCTTGAGTTCTGCGATGTCGCTTCTCAAAGGCTTGACTTCCGCAAGCACCGAGCTGTGTTGATCTTCCAGGGTGGTCTGGCGTTTCTTGATGTCATCCATCTCTCCCTTGAAAATGTTCACCGTGCTTTTAATCTCACTCTGGGTGGCGATTATTCCTTTGATTTGTTGTTTCAACTCCAACATTTCCCGCGCCGAGCAGAAACCCTCTTTAGTTGTGGTGGATGGTGACGTAGTGGACCCCAACCCCGTAGTCGTTCTTCTTGCTCCCTGTGGTTTAAAGGCCTCGAGTTCGAACCAGTCCAAGCGAATGGATCCACAGTCTGTGATGACTTTGGTATTGGTGGGGGTTAATCCATTTACGAGTACGTAGGTGTACTCGTTCCCTGTCTTAACGGCTGTAGCATTCACCATTTCCAGAGTCACTTTATCACCGAACCTTTCCTCCATAGCCTTTGTGACCTGGCTCAATCTCATCCGGAAATTGGAGTGGCTGCCTTTGATAAATAGACGAACGCCCTCCCTTGGTACCGCTTCATTAGAGGAAGCTTTGATGATGTTAGATCCCAAAGAGCCCACTACTTTGACGTTGTTGATGTCGTGTTCGCAAACGATGGCCTTTACATCCGTCCCTTTCTTAAAGTGCACTAGGATGGATTGTTGTTCATCCTTAATGTACTTGCTGAGCCTCCAATGTGACAGGCTCTTGTTGGTGGCGCCGTTCTTCATCACTTTTTGCACAAAGTACTTCAATATGAAAAATATCACCTGGACAACACTCATGAATATCAAAACAATATGGCTCAGTTGATAGTAACCAAAAGCTGTTAAATCGACACCGGACTGACACAGTCTTCAACATCTTTTTGTATACCATTCGGTTTGTAATACTATTAAGAATATTGATTTGGTTTGCTGTCTTTTGGACAGTTCTCATTTTATCAACCTGATTATAATCATGATATTCATTGTGAAGTCGATAACAACGACAACAACCAGTGGTTGCAGTATGTCCTTGTGTACCACATGCTTTATCATGCTCAGGTTGATCAGCAATTACCAAGTGTAGAAGCGGTCTAACTAAAACAAACTTCTCTAATAGTGCATGCCACACTACAATACCATCATACAACTGTTTCAGATCTTTGACTGCACCAAGAACAAACTCACGCAAAGTGAGATCTTTACTTCCAACACTATACAGAATCTTGCTTTTTAGTTTTCCTCGATATTTATGACCAGCGTTACAAAGATCATAATACCCACCATAAGCTTTTCTAGATTTTCCAGCATTTCTAGATTTATTAAAATGATCTGAGAACCAGTTCACCAATAGCAACAGTGCACCATCATTGCAATGTTCAACAAGATCAGAATAATAACTTGTTTCAACAATATGACTAACCCTTTCTTTGTGTATTGACTAAACGGGTTGGAGGTATAAAAATGTCATGGTTGACTGTAGAGACATTTTGAAAACATTTTCGGAATCAGCGTCGAATTTTGATTCTAATGAGATAGTTTTATTTTTTTTAAATTAGTGTCAAAATCTATAGTCTGATTGAAAATTGATTAAATTTATTTTCGATTTTATATTACTCGATTTTTTACGCTGATTCTGACGCTTATTTTAGTTTTGACAGCGTGTCATTATTGACTAAGAATTGGCTCTGATTTAAAATGATTTGAAATTTATAAAATAACTTTTGATATTATATGATTCGATTTTTTATGCTGATTGCAACGGTGAACTCAGATTTGGTATTGCGTCATTATTGATAAAGAATGTGTTATGATTTGAAAAGATTTGAATTAAACTGAATTAAATAACAACTTATTTGGTCTTATATGAATCGATTTTTCATGTTAATTGTGATAATGAACTTTGATCTGACATTGAGTCATTATTGAATAAGAATTTGTCATTTTACATTTTGTATCCAAATAAGGATGCCACGTTGTGGGACCAATAGAAAAATAGCAAATTACAAAAATTGATATATGATCCGGTTTTCTGTGTTGATTCTAACGCTTGTTTCAGATTTGACAGCGGGTCATTATTGACCAAGAATATAACCTAATAAGATTTGATTTAAAATTGATTTAATTTTTTTCCGGTCTTATTTAACTCGATTTTTTATGTTGATTGCAATGGTGAACTCAGATTTGACATTGAGTCATTATTGATTGAGATATAGCCTTAGGCTCAATAGAAAAAGCCTTGATTTAAAAGTCGGTACAAAATATATGTTTTAAGAAAATAACTCAATTAAAATTGATTAAAAGTCATAAGTTGTTAAATTAAAAGTGCAGAGCTAATACAGATCTACACAGTGATATAATTTTTATTGGTTGACAATAAGATTATTATAAATTCCTGGATCTTTTTGACTAAACTGATGAAATAGTTACTTATCTTTATTAATAATGACATTATGACAATATATTGATAATGAAAGTTGTAAAGCTCATCAAGGTCTACACAATTGTGTATTTAAAATTTTGATAACTTTATTTTGTTATAATTTTTGAAATTTTTGAACAATTATGTTATAATTGCTATATTTGATATTATATATAATTTAAAAATGATATATAATGTAATATTATAAAACAGCTTACTGACAGCTTCATTTTGACTATAAATTCAATGATTTGTGGGTTGGTAATGAAAATTGGGACAGGATTTGATAAAATAACAAAACAATAAATTTAGGTTTGGGTTTGGGTTTGGGTTTGGGTTTGGTTGGTTGGTTGGTTGGTTGGTGTGTGTGTGTGTGTGTGTGTGTGTGTGTGTGTGTGTGTGTGTGTGTGTGTGTGTGTGTGTGTGTGTGTGTGTGTGTGTGTGTGTGTGTGTGTGTGTGTGTGTGTGTGTGTGTGTGTGTGTGTGTGTGTGTGTGTGTGTGTGTGTGTGTGTGTGTGTGTGTGTGTGTGTGTGTGTGTGTGTGTGTGTGTGTGTGTGTGTGTGTGTGTGTGTGTGTGTGTGTGTGTGTGTGTGTGTGTGTGTGTGTGTGTGTGTGTGTGTGTGTGTGTGTGTGTGTGTGTGTGTGTGTGTGTGTGTGTGTGTGTGTGTGTGTGTGTGTGTGTGTGTGTGTG
>JAOPGA020000987.1:0-17854 GCA_026419775.2 Acrasis kona
GAATCTCACAAAAACATTTGGATTTGATAAAAACATTCGGAAGGTATCCACACAGAAACGAAGCTCTGGGTAGGGAAAGTACAAATGACGAAAAAATATTTTTATTAAATGGTGGTACTTATCGTTAAACGACTACTTCTTTTATCATCTTGTTCAGAACAGTACGTTTATCATTTTAAAAGAAAGATACATAATAACAACTACAACTAATATAAAATCCAAATAGTATCTGCTGTAGAATGGATAATCCATGTAGAGAGGTCTTTGGTAGTCCAAATTACCCATATCCATCAAGTACTCCATTTCGTACACAGCTCTCTCAGCACCACCACCATACATAATCTCTCTTGAAAGGCTCTTGGCTCCCTTGGTAAACTTATTGTCATGTAGTAGTAAAGACAGTTTTTCAGAAACATCCTCTGCCGTGAATACATACTTTACATGTTCCCTTTCAATAAACAAGTCAACAAAAGTTGGCTCCCACGAAAATAATGATAAACCCGCGTTCAACTCTTGTACTTTGATGGACGTGTAGTGATGATCAAAGTGATAAGGCATATTTAATATTGGTTTACCATAAAGCAACGACTCCATCACACTGCCCGTTCCTCCATGACTAATAAACACTTTTACAGATTCATGTTGCAAGATCGCTCTTTGAGGAACAAAATCGGAAACAACTTTTATTCTATCACTCACAATCAATTTATTGAGATTTTTCATTTGCAAAGAGACTTGTTGAAACAGAACATAGTTTTGATGAGAGAGTGCCAGGAAAACAGATGCATTTTTATTTGATTCTCTAGTTAAAAAGTAATCTAAACCCAACAAGAAAGATTTCATTCTCTCTTCACTTAAAAATGTAGTAGTGCCCAAAGCCGCAAAAATGACACTCTTATGAGATGTTAACCAATGTTCAATCCAATGCTCAACTTGTTGAGGTTTCGTAACTTCCGATAAATCCATGAATGTGCCGACAAATCTGTGTTGATAGTTTCTGTACCTCTCGGGGTTCATTGCTGGGGGTACCGCAATGATCGACATGCAACGATCCGTGGCGGCATTGAAATTAGCCACGTTGGCTAAGCTTCTAAATGTTTCCGGTATGGTTACATCTTGATTAATTCTCGAGAACAGACCGAGTACGTACTTGGCTATACTGAACGTAAATGTTACGCTTCTGAGAATGTTGTGAATTCTGCCGAAGAATGTATTAAAGATTCCAGAATTAAGTGGATTGGTGAGCGCGACTACGTTAATGTCTGGAACGTCGGTAGAGGCAATGTAAGTACCCCAAGATATAGCACAGGGTGTGTTGTTTGGGAAAATGAGTGGGCGAACCGTAAAAGCGGAGAAGTCCACCATCATGAGGTCATATTTTTGTTTTTGCATGAGCTCGGATATCTTTTTGTAGAACGACAATTCCATTTCTGATCTATTACTGAAAAAATGTATGATACCATCCATTAGGTTGGTAATGTTTGCTACGTGAGAATTTAGGTTAGAATCATTAATTAATTCTCTTTCAAGAGCACCACTTGATGTGTCTGTTAAAATGAGTTCTTTAATGTTAACTCCGGTTGTGTTTATATATCGAAGGGCCAATGACTCGGTGAGCAGCGTTACTTGATGACCGCGTGTAGATAATTTCTTCACCAAGTCAAAATTAGGACGAATGTGACCTCCAAGTCCTGGCGCTACAACCAACACTTCTTTTGCCTGTGTAAAGTAAAGTAATACAAAAAACAGCACAGCAATAATCTTGTTTATCATTAATTTTCCTTATTGATATTTTTTTTATCAATTATTCAATAGGAGATGTTCTTCCAAGTCAGATCGGACTATTCCGCTAATCATTTCAAATCTAAACGTTCAAAACACCAATCATTTCAAATCGGACTATTCCGTCAACATTACATTTCTTACAATCAACCTATGACATCATGCCTATAAGAGGTACTGAAAAAACACCGGAGAATCATCTCCGCGAAGCAACATTAAAAATAAAACACCACGAACATGGAGATACTGAGTTACGAGGCTAAGATATGTTGGGGATTCATACGTATAGACTTCCCAATTGCCACAATACCACCTCTGTTGTTCTCAATAACAGCACTCAAACTTTGCATCAGAGATTTTGGTTTCGACCCCATGCAAACGCTGGTAAATAGTGTATATTCTTTGATTTACTTTGTTTTGTTTCTTTATACATTTACACTATCAAATCAAGTGATAGGAGTAGATGAAGACAAGATAAACAAACCTCAGAGACCCATTCCCTCTGGTATGATCACAGTAGAAGATGCCAAAAAGAGACTTTACTTTTATAATGCAGTTTACTTCCTGATTTCATTTTATAAGGGAGTTGTACCACAAACATTAATGTGGCAGGCTGCTACTTTCTTCGGACACTTTGGAGGAGGACACAAGAATGGCATCATTAAGAATTTTCTCAATAGTGTGGCTGGAATCATACCTCAACTGGCTGGTGCTTGGAAAATAATGTACGGCGAGGTGCCGGACCACATTAACCAATGGATAATTTATGTTGCTTGGATAATGTTCTTCCTCATGCCAATTCAAGAGCTCAGAGACATACCCGGTGACAAGTTGAATGGAAGAAAAACATTACCAATAATGCTTGGAGAGAAATTTTAACTAGAGTACTTCTATCCTTGATATGTACGATTATGCCATTCTTTTTGTATCAGTCATATACGTTTTCAGAAAAACCACTTTTCCCGTCGTATGGGTTGCCATATGATTGTGTTTGCATGTTGTTTATGAGTTCTTGGTTGTGGTACCTCGCATACCGTGTCCAAGTGTACCGTACTAAGAGCGGAGACCATTTCACCTATTTGCTGTACTCCTGGTGGTATGTTGCATTGTTGGCTAGCACTGCGGTGTTTGGTGGATAGGACCATCAATCAAATAAATTATTGTTTTTTTAAAGGGTTGCTGTTTTTGTTTGTTCTTCGTAGACATATACCGATAGGACGTCTATGGCTATTTTGTGCACTTTAATCCATACTTACAAAAGATTAATTGCCTTTTATTTTGGTTGGTTTCCTCAAAAACTGACAAGTTATTTACCCTATAGTAAAAGATTTCCGACCTGCCGGAATCGAACCAGCGACTTCATGATGTTTGAACACTACAGTCACGCACTCTATGTTGAAAAACCAACTGAGTTAAGGTCGGTGTACAATTTTATTAATAAATCAAACAACAGCGATATTATATAAAATCTCGGTTTAATAGTATTTTTAGTGTGACATCTGGTTCACCCGTAGACTAATATAACACGTCAACTAGTGATATAACCTCTCTTCATATTAGTGTCTTTTGTCATAAAACTATGTTCAAGGAATAACGCTAAAATCTGTTTATTTTAATAGCAACAGTACAACAAACACTGTAAGTGCCATACTCAACGTGAAGCCACCAATATTACTTGCAGTATTCGCAGCAATAACATTTACAGAAACAGTCTGAAGTACTAATGAACTGGCTTCAACTTCTACAGGAGTTTCAGAACTAACAACCGTGACGGCAACCTTAATACTACGTATCCCAGAAACCTTTATCTTCCTAATTACAAAACTACCATATAAATTCGAAAGTGTTCTATAAGCACTCAACACATTTACATTATATTTTGCAGCACCTTCAACACTTACATCAACAAAAGCAATTATAACATTTTCTTCACTCAAGAAGTTCAATCTCAACAGTGCTGGCTTCTGCAACACAGAAACAACAAAAGAAATTTCAGCTTGTTGAACAACAACAGTTGGGGAAATGGACTCTGAGTCCTGAAAAGAACAAGATATAGATGAATTGACTTGAGGCGAAGAAAACAACATTGCGGAAGATGCAGACACTACAGGAGGTAACAAATCAGTATTACCAGATGTAGATGGAGTTATAATAGCGGCGTAGATTTTAATTACACTTGGTGAAAGTGAAACAGGCGTAGTTGTTGTTAAAGTAGGTGTTGGTGACGAAACGAATGTGGTGATTCGGGTGGGTGTAGATGTTGGAGTTATCGTCGCCGTACGAGTTGTTGCAGTTGGAGTCTGTGTAGGTGTTGGAGTAGGTGTTTGTCGTCGACTAGGTGAGAATATTTCAGTAGGTGTTGGTGAAGGAGTAAATGTTGGTGTCTGTGCGAACGTACGAACGACTGTTGGCATCGTAGGTGTAGGTAATGACGTTGGTATTGAAGTCGACGTAGGATTGATGGTTGGTGTTGACGTTGGAGTAAGTGTAGGGGACGATGTTGGTGTGGGTGTTGAAGTAAGTGTCGGCGATGGCGTCAGAGTTTGTGAGGGAGTATATGTTGGCGTAGGAGTAGGAGTGGGTGTAAGTGTCGGAGTAGGTGTCGACAACACCCGAGGTAAAACCCATAAGTTCACAGTAGACTTTGTCAAATTCGAAATCTTATTCTTATAACAACACCCTGCTAAATCACCCCATTTTGTATAAGGCGGAACCTCGACAACCGCCATACAATTCCAATCCTTTACACACAAATCAACGCAGATTTGAACAGGTGAGTAACTACAGCCAATGTCGTCCGATAAGTTATCGTATCCTTTTAGATACGCCCACGCTTCGTTACATGTAGTGGATGAAATTCTATTACCCAACTTGCATGCAATTTCGGTTTCGTTGGTTGGTGTGATGAATGTGGTAATTGGATCTGTAATGTCAATGTTGTTGAATTGAAACGTAAACGAGAATTGTGTCGAAGTGTTTGTGAAACTGACTCCTAGTTGGAATGTGTTGTTGTTGATGTAAGTTACTGGTATTTGTCGCTGATCGGAAGGTCTTCCTTGAGTAATTTTGAACGTGGCATTTCTTGCTAGGGTGGGGTCAAGACTAAAGGGAGTTGTCACATTCATGAAAATGTCAATGTCACTTCTTGAATCATATTTGATGATTTTGGGAGTTGATGTGGTGATGTTGTACTTTAGTGAGTAGTCAAACTCACAGAATTGTCCCGCGCGATAATTGTCGCAAACACAGGTATCAAAGTTTGAACACCTTCCACCAGAGGAACATACTGATGTGCTGCTGGAGATAATTCCATTGCATAAGGTGAGATTGCATGTATCTCCGTACCAATTTGGATTACACGAACAGTAATCCAAAGAGGAGCAGACCCCATTTACGCAATTATCGAGATTTGAGGGACCCGTTCCGAAGCAAAATAGTTTTTTCTGTTTTTGTAAAATATAGATTACAAAAAGAAACTTACGTCCCTAAGAGCTCTAACCTCCCATGCACTTAGTGCTCTCGTGGCAGCAACTACGTGTTCAAAGATAGCCGTAACATTGCCCGTATTTGGACCAGATGTCAACACCAAGTTTTGGAAGTTTTGATTGTAGGATGCATTGAGCGTAAGTGTGATATCAACGTCTCCGTTAACATAGAAGGTGACATCCTTTGCATTGGTAGTGAGCGCGACGTGAACCCTTACAGCGTAAGTTAGATTTGAGGAAACAAAACGCATACCAATTATTTACGTTACCACCGGAACGTGTAGTACCTTGATTTACGTATCCAACTCTAATAGATGGGAGGAAGTTAAATGCATTCCCACTAGTATACTTATAGCCTATAGCGGCGTAACCACTACTTGTTTTAATTAGGTTGTACTCGTTTGATGTTGAAAATGGGTAAAAATACACCCACATTGCAAATGTAAATGCGGTAGATAATTTTGATGGGTTATTCACAGTAGCGGCAGCACCTCGAACTTCTAGACCACCACGTCCATTAGCATCTGAAAAGGAGGCACCCCCTCCAACAGCCATATTATATTTGTACGGACCAGAGTCCTCTGTTGAATTAAAAAGCTTCCAGTACCCCACGATGTCAATGTTATTCTTCCATGGTTCCAAACATCCACCTAATGTGTTGTTATTACTGTCTTCTACCAAGAAACTAACCATTGTGACATAGTGACAACACGAGTACAATAAGAACAGGTAACACACCATGTACCATTGTTTTCTGGGGGAAAATATTTCTTAATTGATCAGCACCAACAGGCTCCGAAGAGCTTTGATTCTACAAATTTAGGTTTTTATTGTCCTCAATGCATTGAACTATGAAGTGGATTGATTGATTGAAGTTTGATCTTCTCCTCAAAATCTCCAAAACTAACTCATACATTACAATAAAAAACACACAAGCATGACATTTAAAATTATACTTTACTATAAGAGTGAGCAGTTCCTTCCAACTTCTTCATGTCTCCAACCTTACGCACGGCCTTCAAAAAGTCCTCCTGAATCACGTAATCCCTCTCTCCTCTAATCGCCATCATACCTGCTTCTGTACAAACATTTCTCAAATCAGCTCCATTGAATCCTTCGCTCAACTTGACCACCGCATCATAATCAATCTCTCCGTGCTTGGTAATACCTCTTGCGTGAATCTTCAAAATGGTCAATCTTCCTTGTTCGTTGGGTAATGGAATTTCCACTTTGCGATCCAATCTACCAGGTCTCAACAGCGCAGAATCCAACACATCGGGTCTGTTGGTGGCCATGATCATCTTGACTTGACCGATGGCATCGAATCCATCCAACTGGTTCAACAATTCCATCAACGTTCTTTGAATCTCACGATCGGCACTCGTTCCTTCGCTAAATCTCTTACCTCCGATGGCATCAATCTCATCCATGAAAATGATGCATGGTTGATGATCTCTTGCATATCCAAACATTTCACGAATCAATCTGGCGCTCTCTCCAATGTACTTATCGACGACTGCTGATGCCACGACCTTCAAGAAATTTGCATCAATGCTGCTTGCTACGGCACGTGCGATCAATGTCTTTCCGGTACCAGGAGGACCATACAGCAACACTCCCTTTGGTGCCTTTATTCCGACGCGTTTGAATAATTCTGGGTTCAACAGGGGCAATTCGATCACTTCGCGAATTTGACGGATTTGTTCGTTGAGACCTCCTATCTGTGAGAAACCAACTTTTTCTTCTGCTTTTTTAATGTCGTTTTTATCTTCAATCATGTTGAAAACAACTGGATCGACTTCACGTGGAAGGATGCGCATGATGGTTAATGTGGTCATGTCTAGAGCGACGCGCGTTCCAGGTGTTAGTTTTATCTTTTCTACTTTGTTACGACATCCTACTACATAGCGTGGGCCGCTTGAAGCCTTTAAAATGAACCGTTCGTCATCTAATTGTTTCAAGACTTCACCAATGATCTGTCCTACGCTCTGTAATGCTTTGAGATCGTCTTCTGTTTTGTCAAACTTTTTCTTTAATGTGGATTGATTGGTGCGCACTAAAATGTTATTGAACTACTCTTTTGAATAAATGTACTCACATGTTTTGACGCTCGCCTCAGCCTCTCTGTGCTGTACAAGTTTATTTTTGAGGTTATTTAGTGCCGCGTTTCTCCTATCGTCAGATACTTGATCACTCATATTTAGTTTTTGTATGTAATGTTGCGTCAACCATGGAATATGTTCTTAAAATAACTTGGTTGATCTATCAATAACGCTTTACAAAGATTTGAATCAAATGTGAGAGACCGTTTTTGTTGGATATTTCATCAAAGTTTAGTACACAAAGAATATCATTAGAATTTTTTATTTGACATGGTTGAAAACCAGATCAAAAATCAACCTCAGGGTTAATTTGAGACAGAACCTCACTTTGATAGTTACAATAGAGATTATATTGATAAACTAGGTTTGGAATACTTGGTTTGAATTTAACTGGGTGAACATTTAACAACTCCTCCATCATTTGTTGATTCTCAGCGATAGTTGATGCAATGATGCAGTTAGATTTAGAGGAGTCGTCAGCTTCGTTATCAGGATTACACAGTAAAAAATGAGCTGTCTCAGTATACTTCTGCCAGACCTCCTTCGTGATGAATGGAGGATCTATAATAACCATTGTGAATTTGTTCTTCATATCATCGCTAATGTTGGTAGGTTCATTGAAATTGTAGGACACAAATCCCGAGTCCTTTTTCCATTTTTCATCAATCTAAAAATTAGGTTTTATACTGTAAGAGCCTTACGTCAAACACATTACATTGCGATCGCTGAGCTTCGGCAATAGAAAAATAAATGCTTGGTGTTGACACAAAAGCTATTCTCCATGGTAAGTTTTTTGAAGACCTTTTGGATATGTGATCCTCTACTTCAAGAATGATGGTATCTATGGTTTTTGTAGAGTACCAATATTGATTGAGCAGGGAATTCTCCTTGTTGCGCAGGAGGAATTTGTTTGTCATGTATGTGGTTGACTAAAGCCGCAGTTCACATTGCTGCGGCTTGTTTTACGGGCAGCGCGTAAATAATGTATACACATCACAACAATATACTCGCATGTATCCAGCTAGTGATGAGCTTAGCATATCTTATTGCATCTTTAGGTAGAGCCGTAGTGGCATCGGATTCCTACACAAAAAGTAACAGCTTTTGCCCGCGTCCTGTAGTAACCCCGAGGCTATTTACTCAATTTGGTGAGATTATTGATAGAAAAAATTTATTTAGTAATTTGACTACTGAGGCGTCACTACAAACGATACATATTTAGTGTTTTTTTGGTTTCTTCGAATCTCAGAAAAAACCGCACACTGTACATGCAAACTAATAAAGACACCAACACGATGTGCTTCGATAGCGAATTTTCACATTACCTGCTCTCTTTGGATCCTTCTGTACAACCTTTGGCATTAAAAGTGGAGGCAAAGGTTCATCTATCATCACCAGAGTTTCAAGAACTAGAACAATACAAATTTCCATTAGAGTATAGGTTGGGTCAGCAGAGGAGGTCGATTTCGCTACCGTCATTGAGGCTAATCAATACAATCAAAAATAAAACACCAACCACGTTTAGACCTCCCTTAACTAAAACCAAATCAGCGCATCCTACTCCTGGGCTTAATGCACTCAAGGGATTAATTAGGTCTTCAAAAGTATATCCAGTGCACAACTAAATTCAAACCGAGTAGCACGTGTGGGTGTGGACAAACGTAACCCAAGTCGACTTAAAGGACAGCAAATCATAACAGCCAATTATATCAAGTATATTGACTCTTATCGTAAATTGTCGAGGTTACATTTTAATATGAAGTGAACAAGAAGGAAGAATTGGACAAAAATAATTAATTGGTTGTATTGTAAATAAAAAATTGATAACTACAACATATCGTTACTGCTTAACATTGCAGATGATTTGGAATCCACACTAATATTCTCCTTCTTGTTCTTGCTAAATTTGTTTTTTGTAATCTTGACTTCCTTGCTTGATGTTTCTATTCTGACTCCGTTCAAACTACTCTCGGAGAAGATGCAATTGTTGATATCTACTGTGGCACCCTCCGAGCACAACAAGCCGTTACCCGTATTTTTGTAAAACCTCGTGCGAGAGATTGATAAATTGGCATTCTGCCGAAGCACGATTCCATGATTTTTGTTTCCGTTAATAAAACATGTACTTGCTGTTACAGTTGCTTCGGATCCGATGATAATACCAGAGTTGATGGAGTTACAGACTTCGACGTTGGTGAGATCGCTTTTACCATCAATGAGCAAACATGAGCCTTCGAGATCTGTTGTTGTTGATCCACTTGTGTATTCTAATGTGAGGTTGGCCAGTTTTGATTCTGCTTTGGAACTTAAATGCATGATTGGTAAGTTGGCCGTCGACGATCTAATTTTGACTAACGACGAATCACTATATACTCCCCTCACTTCAACACCCTTTTTGATCTCTATCGTGCCTTCATGAACATACTCGCCGACTCTCATCTGGATGACGCATCCTGAGTTTGCGTCTGCAAGTGCCTCCTGAAGTGTCTTGTATTTCGCATCTCCATCGGTACTGTGATCCACTACTCGAATCATTTTAGATGCGTTGTACTCTGCTGACGCATTTATTTTCTCCAACCATATCTTCGCTACGTTTTGTTATAATTTTTTTTGCTGACATCTTACCCTCTCTTGCCTTATCATAATGTTAGCGTGGTCTTATTAGTGATTTGTTTTCGTACCGATTCGCATGCAGTATAATATGTCCTGTGTGGAGTTATGATCTTTAGAGCGTTTTCTCTTATATTCTCAGCCTCTTCACACAACAATCTGAAATGTAAGTGGCGCTTGACATTTACTGAATTCTTACCCTATCACGCTTATCATCCCTTTCGGCTCTCTATCAGTCTTATCCTTATAGTAATAAAGGTTTCCCCTATGAAGAATGCATAACCTTTTTCTAAAGCAAGTTTTAAAATATAAAAGCCAGATGGACATACTTCCAGGATTTGAAATGTCCTCCTTGTTTTGTCATGTGCCCCTAAACATGTAAGAGTCCGGTTAAATCAACTAGATTCACTTACGACATGGTCTGCATCTTTCAATACTTCAGATGCAGCGACTTTGGGGACAGTCTCAATTTCCTTGTTCAACTTCCTTATTTCAGCTTTCGCAGAGTTGGCCCTCTTCATAACGTGATATTGTGTTGTTGTGAAAGAACTGTTTGATGTTGACGACTCTTTTGATGGAAATGATCCCATCACAATACCAACACACAACTAGTTTGGACTTGGTCATCAAAGTACCACATCGTTTAGAGGTATACAGGTTAATAAAGTCATAAATTTACCGGAGTTGTCATTCTCTTCAAACCCTTCACCCGTGGCTCGTTCAAGCAAAAGAAGTCGGTTAATTTATGAACTTTTATTTAAAAGTTACACACATTACAGCATAGATTTAGTGGATCGACAAAACAACATAGGGGTACTTCTAATTTGGTAAATCATTGCAAAGTTATAGAAAATTCCTCCAGCTTTACATCAAATCTCTTTAAAAGCACCGAGGGTTTGATAAATCTTATAAACTAAATAGTCGATTTTACATCAACAAATACGCCACGAAGCATGGGCATTCAGAGGTATAGCATGGCGATATAATGTCGTTATAACCACTGTTCGGAAGCAAGCTTCTCGATCGTTACTTGAGAATCCATAGTCCATCTGTGTTGCATATCGGAACAAATCCCTACTACGATTATTGTGTAACCTTTTGCGGTCTTCGTTGAAGGGACCACATTTTCCTTAAAACTGTAAACGGACATTTTAGACTGTCAACTGGTTTCGAAGGGTCAAAAACGTTTAGCTTCTGGCGCAATATAGATGGTGAGACGAATAGTCACCCTAACAAGTGAGCACATCCAGTCCACATTTACTGGAAGTTGGGGATTTCAAGCTTCCGTCGAAAATGTAGCTCGCCAACATTTGGAGACTCTACTTTTGGATAATTGGATGAGAGAGGACGAGGAGATAGACAAACCAGACTTGACCATTGAGCAACTAAATGAAGAATTACGGGAAACTATCGAATATACATACAGGGGTCTGACTAGTGAATACAAAAGGTTAGTCAATCATTCAATTTTCGAATTCACTAATAGAACAGACTGTGCAGAATCTGTGGTTTCACCCCACATAAGATCACAAGTAAAAATGAGATGACAGAAGCGATGCTGCTACTTTTAATGATACACGGAGAATCAGACGTTGTTCGCTCTCAAAACCACTTTATACTTTTAATGTATCATGCTTGTCAAAATAGAATACAAAAGGAAAAGATGGCAAACTCATCGCCTAATGGCGCCCATTCACCCAACGATAAGGAAGAGGTTGTCGAGTTACCAAGAGATCAGTCACAATTAGATACATCACATGTAGAAATGTATAAAATACCAACCCCTACAGAAGAGTACAAATTTCCTGCACCAATGGGTGACCTAAAGTCGGAAGGTACAAATCAAGATGATCTGTTATCTACGGCTCAAGAAGACACAATCGCTTTGATGATTAGAAGCCAAGCAAAGTTTTTGTATAACTTGGTTATTGTGTCGTCTAGAGAATCAAACGGAAATAGTTGCTTTAACTGGGATGATGTCAACGATTTATTATGGTACGTCTCACTTGATGTCAAATTTTAACCGTTCAAAGGACACCTTCTTTTTGTAAAACGTTCATCAATGAAGGACACAACTTGAAAAGATGTTTCAAAATGTCGCAATACCCCTCTTTGGCTTCCGTCGTGGAGCATCCTAATCAAGTAATGATTGACAAGTCTAATCTACTCCGCGATCTGAGCCGGTTCAAAAAAAGATACAAGACACATCATGATGGAAGAGGAGGTTGGCTCGCAACCTTTGGTTGGTGGACAATGTTATTTGCTTACGATACGGTTGCGCACTTTCAACTTTTTCTGTTCACCATATCACTGATCGTCTACTTTAATTTCGACATTTACAATTGGAAAAAATTCGTCATCACAGTAATTCCAACATTCATAAGTTCGTTGTTTTTGATCGGAAAATTCATTTATGATTGGTCGGTTGGTCCAAGTATATTACATGCACATCCATTCACGATACCCAAACAACACAAGCACGTTTACAGCCACAACTCGTACATGGCCACGCTCGGCTACTCTTTGGGTCAACTCCTAATCAAATATTCAACATTAATCATAATTTCAATTCCCACAATTATCATCACCGTATTGACATTAATACCATATTTACGTCTCAGCGGCAAATTCGTTGTCGCCCTCGACTTTTTGGCGGGAAAAAACTCCACGTTGACCAACGGAAACACCACCATCACTTCCTACAATTACATACCTGTTCAAGGCTACTATCCCATCAATATTTCAAACATGAACAAGTATGCATACGCTTACTTGATCGCTTACAACGCTCAACTAGTCGTTGTTTGGATATGCGCTCTTTGTTTGATTTGGACCATCCCGCACGCCTTCATCACCATTCTAATAAGCATTTACGGATTCCTATACGGACGTTTCAAGGGCGTAGGTAGGATCACAAAGTGGAGCCACTTGATTTCCAAATTTTCATCCAAAGAAACACTTGCTCACTTTCGTAACAAAATGATGAATATAGATGCCTCTAGATTGACTCCAGAGGAATTTACGGACATTGAGTTACAAACGGAGTGGAGCTGGGCCTATTTATGGAACGAATTGATCAGGGGGTTCTTCAATAATCATAAATGCAGCGAAGAAGAGTATAATAAATTAACTTACTCTTTGAAATTGGATCATACCGAACAACAAATCAATGGCATTCGATTGGTGACTTATCAAATCAGAAGAAGACCTGATTTGAGCAAAGAACCTTCGAATCCAGAAGTAGTTAGGCACTTGTGCGAATTCATGAACTCCTTGTACATGAATATGGGAGTGGGAGATATCATGGAAATGAAACGCATACAAATACTACTTCCCATTTGTAACGAACCCATTCGTTTGTCATGGAAACAATTAGTGAGACCTCTCAACACCGAGAGGAGTATTTTACGTAGTTTGTTGAGAAAATATCATGTGGAATGGGCGAATTTCAAAGAAAAAGAATTTCGTAAAAATTCAAAAATGAGGCAGGTGGTAGATGTGATAGAAGCAAAGGTGTTGGCTGGTGTGGATTTATCGCGTCACGTAATCCACAAGAAGGTGACGGCCAATTTGGTCAAGAAATTAATTGTAGATTGGGCCAGTCAACGCTTTGCTACCGTGTCGAGAACCGTTAATGGTTATATGGAGATTCCCAGAGCCATTGGTACATTGCTTCGTATACAGCACCCTGAATTGAACGAAAGTCAAGTTCATGATTTTATTAATAAAAAATTCTGTTTGATGTTTGGTCCACGTTTGTACGATAAGGAGGTGTTTAAGAGCGAGTTCAAATATAATGATTTGAGCACTCAAGAGGAACGCGAAGCTGTAGAAGATGCCCACGAGCGTCATAAAAAACATGTTGATCGTTTGTTTGAAAGAGTGGGCGAGCCTTGGTTGCGTTTGGTAACCATGGAGAGGTCCAAACACAATTCAAATCAGTGGCTCGCCATACTTCGTGAATGGGACGATCTTGCATGTAGATACAAAACATTATATGATGTAGAGTGTATAGGTAATGGAGATTTGCGTTTATTGGGTCCTGATTTCAAAGCAAATAATATTTCATTCATGTGTCAGTTCCTTGATTCTAGTTATTATCAGTCAGCCGATCATTTCGGTGACATTGATTTGTGTCAATCTTTGTTTTTACCAAATTTGTTAAGAGAGTTTGATTATGATCCCAACGTGAAGAAAATATCACACAAGTTGGAGGTCTACAATAAAAATGTATCTTATTCTGGCTGGGGCTATGCCTTTGCTACTCACCACGATAATATGACCAAACGCATGTCTTGTTTATTCAATTGTAGAGATGACGTCGGAACTAATGACATTTCCGATGCTGTATGGAACATGTTTAGCGTGGGACATTGTTTATCGAGCGATGACCCTCGTAGAGCAAACATGCTGTTGAGCATTACCAGCGGTGTAAAATCCAAACATATTGATTACTTTTCGAGTGGAATTGCAGCACAAAGTGATATTTTATTGGGAATGCAATTTAATCATCGTAACTCTGCACGCGAAGGAGGTTTCACGTGCAGTAGATACAGCGTCAACATGATGAACTCTTTGGGATTCGTCGACAAGTTGTTCTGGTGTTACGTACGAGTGATTCCAATGTTGTTAGATTATTTAACTTGTTTGGGCATTGTAACTAGTTACATCATACGCACGGTAGACGTTATGATTGTTTCTGGACTCAACTGGAACGGTCATCAACTGGATTCAATCATGGATCCACAATTAACTCTAGTCATGACTACAATCACCGAGATTTGTAGCATTCTCTTGATCATGCGATCACTTTTATTATTCACATTCCAAGGAGGAATAGAAATGGCGCTCAATGTAGGAGTCTTCCGAGCTACATTAGATGTGATTTGGAAGAGTTATGCAATCTTCTTTACTTATTGCTTCGATCGAGTCAATCACTTGTATTACTACTACTTGGGAATGAAACAATCTACTCCTCCTACGTACGAGTCCATCAACTCCTCTTTTGGTTTACAACACGTTCCCATGGTACATATTTACAAAATCTTCAAAGATGCTCAGTTTACTCCTAGTTTGATCATGATTCCAAGTGCAATTATCGGTGCTATATTCGGCTCCACCATCAGCGTATACGTGGTCATGTTCATTCTTAGTGCAATCATTTGCTCCATACCTCTCGTAAATAATCCAGGAACATTCCCCATCGGTACTTCCTACGAGACATGGGTTCGATTGTTCAGCGATGACTTCCAGACCATCAAAACATGGTTCATACGTAATTGTGACATTAACGATGCAGAGTCAATCATGAGACGCGATAACAGTCATCAACAGGTCACTCTAGATGGAGAAAACATAGAGTTGGACATGGAGGCCAATCAATGGTTACATCAAAACACAATGGACAATCGCAGGATGAGCATTATTGAATTGGAAGAGTTTAAAAAGAAGGACGAAATTAGTCAACTAGACGAGATGCAAAGCGGTGTGGGCGTGAGCGCCAATAAACACTTTACGCGCGATGGAAACGTGACTCATTCCAACACGAATAACTTTAGAGCAGGCGTTCCCATCCTATCGCTCCGATACGACAGTTCAGCTTATTCATTCTCCATGATCAACACTCTCAAATCCATCAAGAATCGCATCATGGTCTTGTACGACCAAATCTTTTTATTATGTTTGTTGTGCTTTGTAAAAATACTATCTTATTTGATGATCTTGTGGTACATTGTGATACCATGGGTAGCTCCACCCAATAACGAATTCTACTATCGAGAAGGATTCGAAAAGAGAGCCATCGAGAGCAGAATTATCACCATGCAAAAACAAGTAAAGGACGTGGTGACCGGTAAAGCTGATTCGGAGGACATTAATTTTAAAAGCATGCAACAACAAATCATGTTATATGCTCCATCAAAGCATAGAAATAGAATCGAAAGAAAGTTTTCAACTCTACAAGTCATACATAGCATCAATAATGCTAGAAGAGCCTCCGTCACGCCTACAGCTAGAAAATCAAGCATAGCTATTGATTTTAGTAAGTTGAGAGAAGCTGCTAGAAGAGATAGTATACAGCTAAGAAGCAATTCGCCTCAAGAATACTATAGTACTCACGGTAGTACTCACGGTAGTATTCCTTCATCTAGACAACAGACACCAGCCACTCCTCAATATCAAAACCTTAGATTAAGTAGTCCCACTCAATACCAATCACTTCGTGTCAATAGTCCATCGCCTCATCCATCGCCTCAATCGATGCGATTAAACAGTCCTTCTTCATCCTCGATGAGAATGAATAGTCCTTCATCCATGATGAGAATGAACAGTCCTTCATCCTCGATGAGAATGAACAGTCCTTCTTCATCCATGATGAGAATGAATAGTCCCTCATCTCGATCGTTCTCACAGCAGAGCATGAGAAGAGGTTCCATCGTGGATCATCACCCAGCACTAGATCTAGTCAAACCATCCACTCCCGTATCACTCTCTCCATCACGTAAACTATCAATTCAAGATTCAAACGACAAATTGAATTTACAAATTGAAAAATCAAATCAACATCATCCACAAGACGACCAAGAAGAAGATGAAGAGAGTCAAGAACACTTTAAAAATCTTCAAGAACACAAGGAAGTTTATGGAAAGTTGTTACAAGATTTGTTAGAGAATCAAACACACGTCATCACCATGATACAAGAGTTCACCACAAAGGTACAAACCATGGAACTAAACAATGTGGAAGATGTGGAATTCGACATTGAATTTGAAGAAATCAAGAATTGGGTCTTGTCGGAGACCAAAATTGAATCTGAACAATTCAATAGTTTGGGAACGCAATGCATGGTCGAAATGAGTCAATTTGACAGTAATACATTAATCCAAGAGGACATGCAAAATTACAATTCCAAATTACACGAAATTATCAAAGCATTGGCACATTTCGAAATTTCTAATCAAGTGGTCAAGGCAAGAAAAAATGCCCGTAATTGTTTGAATCAATTACGTAAAATGTTCAAAAAGCATTACATTCACTTTAATGATTTGTTGGAGAAGACCAGACAAGCAAGTAGCTTGTTGTGTGAAACATGTAATGTGATTGTGGATGAGCATCTAGACTTTATTCTATTCTCTTCGTCAACCGTTGATGACGAGTTGTGGGAAAAGTCGAAACTGGCGTTGATTAATATTTGTGAGGTCTTATCTGCAAAGAGCGTGTACATCGCAAAGCACTTGTTGATGAATGCAATGGTTCAATTTGATGGATTTTTTGTTAGGTCAACCAAATTGAATCGTTTCTATTCGATCAATCCCATTGTAAAGTGTTATGATTGTAAACTACAAAGTAAGAGGATGAGGTTATTGAACAGATTACAAAGTGATTTGGAAATTAGTTTAATCTTTTGTCAAAGATTATTAAATGATTTGTGGAGGAACGAAAATAGTTTGAAGAATTTGAAACCCATTGTGGATAATGACAATGGGTATAGTTTGTTCAGTCAATGCTTTTTGTTTCTGGAGAATCAATTGTTGGACGAACAAAATGACCAGGTGAGAGACGAGAGGGAATATGTGTTGAAGGATATAAGAGAAAGTATGTTGAGGAAGATGGAGAAGGAGACTTTTTTGAATTTGATTGATAAAGTTGCGGAGATGTTGGTGGAATCTTATAAATATAAGACTGTAATTGAAGAGAGCCACGACCATGATGCCTTTGTTGTGAAGAATGTACCTCAGGTCATGTAAAAAATAAAAATTAGTTTAGTAAATTATTTGAATGTGGTGGTAAAATTATCCGGAATTGTAATGTCGGATTGCTTGTTCTGGAGTTGTTTAGGAACTGGTTAGGAGTTCTTGTTGATAAGGTCACAACAT
>JAOPGA020000991.1:0-36070 GCA_026419775.2 Acrasis kona
GGGTTTTCTTTGCATGTTACGAACTCTAAAGAACTTTAGTTGTGCCAAAAATTGTAACGACTGGGTATGGAGTGAACAAGAAGGTCGTATTTATGTTTATTGTACATTGTTATGGTGGCTTAAGACTTTATAGTGTATCCAATAATATGAGGCGTACAACAATACTTGCTTTCTCCTTTCACATTTTTGATATCGTTATAAGACCAACTGCCGTTGCCACTACATTTCGAGATCCAATCTCTGGTCGGTCTATTTAATTCACACCCATCACAGATATTTCTCCACACCCAGTCAGTGTAGAGGGTTTGTACCTTTGCAGTAGTAGGATCTTGACTTTTAACATGTTCATACACAAGCATCATTCCATCAGACCGTAAAAGTTTTCTGTACAATTCAATGGTGCCTTGTGGATCCGGTAAACTACACAGGACTAATATAACGCAAAGTGTGTCGATTGAGTTTTCTTCAATCCCAGCCTTTTTGAGAGATTGTTCATCGAAAGAAGATGCACCACAGGAAAGAACCTGTAGTGTCCCGTCTCTTTCTGTAAACCCTGCTTTTAATGCCTTCTCCCGAAGGGATGAATGCATTGAGGCGTTTGGCTCCACCAGAATTAGTTTTTTAACCTTTTCTTTTTGATAGTATTTAATATTATCTCCCATCCCTGCACCTACTTCAAGCACCACACCCTGTGCCTTCCTTAAAAGTGGTTCTTTGAGGGGCCTGTCAGATTTATCGAACATTGCTGAAAACTTCCTCCAAACAAAGTAAAATAGTTTACGTCGGAGTATGGTCCATGCCTCATGTTTGCCACCGAAGAGGTATTCACTTGGATTGGTTATAGCCCATATAATAAATGGTGGTATGGCTATGATGATCGAGAAGATTATAAATATAGTTGGCAATGTGTACTGCACAATTAGCTCCATCAAACTCCTCAAGCTCTGCATAATTATCTCAATAACTTTCTAAATTTAAAATTCTAATCAACATCAAGGTGATTGTAAAAATTGTTGATTGTAAATCAACAAACACAATGCAATCTCAAATATTTTTTATTGTCACAACTTTGGAAGAGGAGGAACAGTGACTTTATATCTATATCCATATTCTAAACCGCCGCCATTATGTGTCACATTCATCAACAGAACTTGACTTTTCACATCAAAAACAGTCAGGGTGGTCTTCACACCCAATGCCTCAAAATCAGAGAAAATAAAATTCTTAAATGGAAACAAAAGTCTATTATAATTAGATTCTATGGATTGAAAGTCAAGCTTGATTTGATAATGACTGCTCTCCAAAGTAACAATTTGTCTCATCGGAATAGAAGCAACACCAAAAGCATCAGTTAGGTTCATCCACTGCGATCTCTCCACTTCAAACTTGTGAATCTTTCCGTCACTACATGAATCAAAGTTTTGACTCCATAATGACATTCTTCTAAATTGTATTCCGGTTGAGTTTCCTAGTCTAACGTCGCTGAACTTTCCCTCCATAGTCCTCAAAATTTTGTCCGCATAACTAACACCTGTTCCAGCAATAATGCTCAACTCGCTCTTGACCTCATCTGAGGGAATGTTAAAGTAGTACCATCCCCATGCATACTCTCTTCCGGATTTTCCAGGTGGCGCATCTGGCATGATTTGTCCCCAGTTCATGTCTCCGTATGCTCTAAAGTGTGGTTTGTTTTCAATCACAAACTCTTCCCCACCAATCTTGATGGTTCCCTCAACTTGGGAAGTATGAGTGTATGTGTTCCACATGATGATTCCTTCCAGGTACTTATCAGGAAGCTCAAAAATGTCTTGTGCATAATATCCATGGATACGACGGATAGTAAGATCCCATTCAATCTCTAGGCTCTTCTCGCAGTTTTGGCAGATCCAAACATTATCTACATTCTCTTTTTTCATGTGCCCCTTTAGTTTAATTACATCATTTGTTTGTGGTATGAGCTCAAAAAGTGGTTCCTGAGTATTGTTCGATCTAATTTCAACATTAAAGTCTTGCTTCACTGAAAAGCTGTCGTGGCTATATGTTTCGTATTTTTGGAAGCGCCTATTGTTTGAATTATCGACGAGAGCAAACATGAGGATTGTGGCGTCAAAATCGCAATATTTTGAACCTTTGCATTGCGTTGTGCTATAAGCGAGTGCGAAGTTTCTATTTGTTTTGGTGTCCCTTATCCAGTAGTACCACCACTGATAGTATGGTTCTTTGTTGTATTCACCTCTTCTATACCTCTGGTAGTGCATTGGTGGTTGCAATACTCCATTACCAGGTAGTGGAAAATACGCATTGTCTTGTGAAAGAACAAGTGCAGTAAGCACAAGTATAATCACATAAAACAATCGAAACCACACCATCACTCAATCAAAATGTGTTTCAAGTACTATTAATAGTTTACAACATTTAAACAATTAATTCTTCTTCAAACTTGTTACAGTCTATTGAATTATGTGTTTGTTCAAAATACTTTGATATTATTTTTAAAACAGTATGGAGACAAAAGTTCTTTGACATTTATTTGGGGTGTATATTATAGATTCGCTTATGGTCTACATCGTCCATATCTTGATGCTTTTATCAGCACTACCATTTACTAATTTACCATCGCTGAGTATGGTAAGAGACCGAACGGAATAAGTATGGTCATTCACCTCCAATATCTTGTCTAACACGATTGCCGACAATGTTGCTATTAATACTTCAAAAATTGAATCTGGAAAGGGGAGGTAGTACCAATTGTGAATTTATTGCTTACTCAATTCCTTTGTTCAATTTTTTTGGGTCATTCCTTCCGTGGTTAATTAGCGGATTTTGATCAGCGCTAGGCTTTCGAAAAACTCATTACAGCTTTTGAATGTCGCATAACCGTGTACCGTCTTATCATTTAATCCTACATTCCGAAGATGGTACAATGAAACTTCTTGTTTTGATTTCTTTTTTATATAGTTAATTTGTTCAAATCTGCTGGTTGCTCATGCTCTTGATGTAATTGCTCAGTAAATTGTGTCGAAAAGTATTTTGTTTATCTTTATCTAAAAAGTGGGTAAAAGGGAATTTACAAAAACAAAGCTTGAAGAACTGATGCTCCCTGTCAATAGACTGTGTATTGCTAGCTTGAGCAAAACAACATGGAAAACAAAAGCAACAATTACGCTCAATGTCAGGCGAACAATCAATTTGTGGACAAAAGACGATGGAGACCCCTTCCAAATTTTGGGAATTGATCCAGGTAGTTCGAAAGAGCAGATAAAGAAGAGGTACTATAAGGTATTTATTTTATATTCTTACAAGTGTTTACTTTATTAGCTCTGTCAACAATACCATCCAGATCGTAACAAGTCTCCAAATGCTGCAGATAAAATGACTAAAATAAATAGAGCTTATGATGTTAGTGACTTAAGATTGATGAACTATTAACACATATTAGGAAGTAAAATGTGGAACGTACAGGAAAAAAGAGCAATGGCACGTCCACGAGGAATTTATTCGAAGACAACAGACGTACAATAGAGGACAGACCCAACAGAGGCAACAAACTCAACAGAACCAAGAAAGATGGGAGTGGCAAGAACATGATTTTAATCAACATCAATTTGACAAAGACAAAGAGGATCTGTTCAGACGTTGGAACGAAGGGTTTGCGAAAAGACCTCCCAAGAAACGAACCAATTATAAAAAAGAACTCGAAGACATTTTTAAAGGCATTTATAATGACTCTAAAGTAATTAGAGAACATTACGCATTCAATGTATATACTGTATCTTTAGTCTTTTTGACGACTTTTCTTGTCTTCAAATACATTTTGTCTAAACGGAGGGCCAGTCAATTGGTCAAGGGTAAAGAGAGGCAGGAATTGATTTTCAAAGTTCAATAAATTGTAATGAGTTGAAGTTGTTATTGGTTAACCTTGGCTCAATAAATTGAGATTGTGAAAATAATTTTTCGTTTGTCTAAAATTTAACACAGAAGTAACAACATGGTATGTCGCACGCTTGCTCTCAGTCGATGATGTCATGATGACCTGCACACATTCAACCGTTCATGATTGCGGAGTGATGTAGTAGTGACTAGACTTCCTGTATTGGATCGAACCACTCGTTGGTCCTTTCAATTACAGCATTAAAGTTCTTTTGCACTTTAAATTACTTAATGGATGATTACTATCTCTTGTAGTATGACATTAGTGAGAGTGACGGATGTTTTGTACATGCTCATTATACATCTTCGAACTTGGGAGCCCCTTGATAACAAGTACTAACCTTTATGTTTAGCCTGCTGACGCCAAAAAGAACACACCCAAGACAACTGGTGACAAGAAGCCAAAGACAGCCCCAAAGGGAGGTGTCCAAAAGCAAAAGAAGGTTAAGGAGACCAAGGAAACTTTATACAAGAACTTGTTCATCGCCCGCCCCAAGATCATGGGTATCGGCCAAAACCTACTACCAGAGAAGGACTTGACCCGCTTCGTCAGATGGCCAAAGAACGTCATCCTCCAAAGACAAAGACGTATCATGTCAAAGAGACTCAAGGTCCCACCATCCGTCAACCAATTCAACCGCTCTGCCAACAAGCCATTGGCTGCCCGCATCTTCAAGCTTCTAGAGAAGTACAGACCAGAGCACCCCAAGGCCAGACGTGACAGACTCAGAGCTGCATCCAAGGAGCGCGTCAAGGGTGCCCACCAGAAGCCAGCCAACAAGCCAATCACCGTCGTCGCTGGTGTCAACGAAGTCGTCAACTTGATTGAGAAGCAAAAGGCCCAATTGGTAGTCCTCGCTCACGACGTTACCCCACTAGAGTTGGTTCTCTTCATCCCAACCTTGTGCAAGAAGTTAGGTATCCCATATGCCATCGTCAAGAGCAAGTCCCGCCTTGGTCAATTGGTTCACTTGAAGAACACCGCCGTCGTTGCCCTCACCGAAGTTCGCAAGGACGACCGCGAAGAGTTATCCCAATTGTTGGAATCCATCCGTGGAAGCTTCAACGAACGTTATGCCGAACAAAACAGACACTGGGGTGGATTGAAACTCTCAAGACGCTCACTTGAGGCCAGAAAGAAGAAGCTCGAAGTTGCATAAATTAAAGCAAGTTAAATTTAAACCCTGTAAAGTTATATACATTTATTTAAATACTTGGTAACTTGTCTTCAATGTCTGGTGTGTCGCTTGTGCCTGCGTCTGGTATTCCATTCTTCTTCAACACTGTCTTCAAGCGCTTAATCTCTTTCTGTGATTTGGCAGACAGTTGTTTGATGTGCTTCTCGAGCGATGCAATCTGTTCCTTGTCCATTATCGCTTGTGTTTGATATTTGGCCAGTTCTCTCTCGGTAAGTTCTATGTGTTCATCTGTGGTCTTCTCTGTGGTTCTATCCTGCAACGACGTGAGCTGCTGTTTGAGAAGCGTGGTCTCCCTCTTGTATTTTTCTTGAAGGTCATTGAACTGTTCAATCAATTTATTATAAGCCTCTCCGTTGTTTGCATTCTTTTGTTTTTGAACGAGATTAACAATTCTTTTGAGTTGTGGCTCAGGAGCAGCAGGTGGGTCGGGCAACATTGTTGGCTCTAGCGATCTCGACACGTTGATTGGTGACCTGGAAACTCGTTGTGGTGACCGCGGGGCAGTCGTAGAAGATTGTTGTAAAAGTTGAAACGCTTGCTTTTCTTGTATCAATTTTTGTTGCTGGATCTGCAACCTGTTTTCTTGTTCTTGTAACTGAGCTTCTCTCTGTTGCAGAGCCATCTGCTGTTGTAATAATTGTCCGTTGTTACTCTGCTGTGGCTGCTGTTGGAGCATGTTCAGATTTTGTTGTTGCGTTTGTAGTCGCATCTCGGTCTGCTGCAGAGTGGCTTCTCTTTGTTGTAAATTCATTTGTTGATCTTGTAACGACCTCATTTGATTTTGGTATTGGAGATTTTTTTGGTTCAACAATTGTTCCTGATCGTTTATCCTCTGCTGCTGGATCTCTAATTGTTGTTGTCGCATGTCCAACTGTTGTTTCAACCGCATCATCTCCATGATATTCGCCGATGACGATTGATCAGGTACTTGCATCTGGTGAGTTACCTGTGGTTGTGGCATTTGTATAGGCATTTCGCTCATTCCAGTTCTCAACCTAAAAATAATTATTTAAATAATTAAAAAAATTAATAATTACGTTTTGTTTTGTTGGAATAAAACTTCTTTTTGTTTTGTCAGTGTTGTGACCATATTCTGAAGATCTTCAATCTTGATTTCATATTCTGACCTCAGGTCCTTTATTTTTTGAACACTCTTATCAAATTCCTTCTTGGATTGTATCAACTTTAGTGTTTCAACATGAAGCTCCTCATGTTCTAATTCTAATTTTGATTTTTGTTGTTCTATTTGAGTATATTTTGCTTTTAATACAATGAGTTCATTATGTTCACCTTCAAATTTCTTTTTTAAATTTTCAAACTCTGGTTCAATAATTTGATTTTTTTTTAATAATTGTTGTTGAGAGAGCCTAACCTCAACTAGTGCTTTTCCAGTTTCCAATTTACTTTTTTCAACCTCCATTAATTTTTTATGAGCCTCTGTTTTAGCCTCTAGTACTTTTTTGAACTGAGTTTTGAGCTGTTGGTATTGATTATTTAATTGGCTGTGTTGTTGTAATAAATCAACATGAGTAAGTTGGTTCTGTACAATTTTCTTTTCCAACTCTTTTAGTTGTTCTTCATTCATTCTTTGTATGTTACCATTCAAATTACCACCTCCAGCCATTCCACCACCATTTAGTTGGTTTAGCTTTAGTGCACCCATCACAGGTACATTGCTAGGGTTGGTTGGTATTAGAGATATAGGAGATCCATTTGCCCAAAGCTTTATTTCCGCTCTATATCTGCTTAGGATACCTAGTACCGAGTCTTCGTTAGCTATGGGGAATTGTCTAACAGTTTGCGCCTCGTTAAGAAGGTCCAACAGCTCTTTGCTGTGAGCACTTCCGTTGTTAACCAAACCAATCATTAGCGATACGCTATTGCCGCCTATTGCGTCTTTACAAAGACGCGTAAATACGCTTGTGTTGTAGAGCGGTAAGCAAGCAGATATGGAGGGAGATGTAGCTAGCCCTCTAATTAGTAACCTAAAGGACATCATGTATTTGGTTAATGTCTGAGAAGTCATAAAGTATTCGTTAGAGTCCTTTGGCGGGACTCCTTGTTCCGCTGTTTTTGTGACCAGCACGTTGTTCTCTAATCTCTTCTCATCTGCACTTTGTGGAGAGAGGTGGTCAACTCCATTTACAATAAAGACTTGAAATCTACTGTACGTAAGTTGTTTTTGAGGGTTTCTTTGATAAAGTTCAATCTCGAATAGTGTTACAAGGGGCGTATTATCTACAACTCTTCTTTCTATAATCTAAAAAAAGTTAACGCCAATAATGGACCAAAAATTACTTTTTGAAGATTTTGAATTAATTCGGCATGTGTGCCACACAAAACTCTTCTTCCTAATTGTACTGTTCCTCTAATTTCGTCCTCTACAACTTCGACTTGAATTCCGGCATCATTGACGAGGTCGATTACTGTTTCATTGAACACATCTACCATTGAGAATTTGACTTCGAACGTAACTGCATCGGATTCGCTTGTTCTTTGCTGAAGGGCAGAAAATAGAACCTCGCTGACTTTTGGCGCGAAATCTTTGACTTTTAGTGAATCATTAGTGAATTGTTTGCGTACCGTAGAATTGAGCCATTAGGGAATTTCGATTCTCTCCGACCATGATTATCCCAACATTGATTCCGAAACAAAAAAAGTTCGATACGAGAGGGGCGACACTCTGGTTAAACATTTTGTTGTATGAGCTTTCTTCATAAATCATCCCGAACTGAAATTTGGCTTCAGTATTGTACATTAAAGTCCTAGAGTCCGTAATCGTAATGTTGTTGCGCATTTGCTGTCCAGCTTCTAACATTCTAACCACAGTAGTGGTATTTATACCCTGGGGCCTGTCGAATGTAGTGAGAACTGAATTCATTAAGCTATTCGCCCAGTATTTGGTTCCTGATGTTCTTGTTTGACTTTACAAAATGGATGGATTGAAGTTCTTCTTCACACGTTATGACAGGGATTGTGATGGATATTTATCATTATCAGAGTTGAGAGACTTTTTGGACGATAATCTCTTCGAGTGCCAAATAGGTTCTGAACATGCCGAGAGGATAATGACTGAGAACGATGTAGATCTTGACAGAAAATTGGACTTTGATGATTTTAGCTTTCTACTATATGCGGAGAAGAAGACAATCAATCTGTTTTATGATTGTGATGAAAATCATGACGGGTGAATTTAATTCCAACCTTAATTCATTAACCTGTGAATAGGTTTGTGGACCTCGAGGAGTTGAAAACTGGGTTTCAAAAATTAGGAGAAGACTACGAGGATGATATAATTGAGGAGATAATATACGAAAGCGACCGAGACGGGGATGGGAAGCTAAACTACCCCGAGTTTAGGAGCATGCTGAATAGCATATGATAAGATGTGCTAAGTTTTATAAACATTAATACATTCTCTGAAAGTTTATTCAACTTTATAAACGCTCTCTTTATAATTCACTTAAATAATTTAATGTCACTTAGTTTTTATGAATTGAACACGCACTCGCACATTCCGTTCCTCGGTGACTCGGAATATCGGAAGCAACTGTGGCGTTGTTTTTAATTTTATTTTTACCAAATTAGGACTTCAATCAAATTTACCTGCGTAGTTTCAAATTCAATTCATTGCCTCAGTTTCAAAATCAATTTGGAACGTGCTGATTAAATTCAAAGTTTGAAGTCGGACTAGAATTTTCATAAACAGTTACACGTAAACAACAGTGACAAGTATGAATGGGACAAGACATGATGATTTACTTGTAGATAGTATTCAGGATGATAGTCTCCATACTCTTAAACCTAAGCACGAGTGGAGGAGAGAGGTATCCATTGAACAAAAGAAACAAATGATGACGGTTGTTTTGACAAACTTCAAGGTACAACCGGCATTCTTTGGATGGCATGACATTCACATCTTCCATTACACCTCAAGGGCACTTTTACAGTTCTGGGATGAAAGCCGGTCCAAAGAGGAGTTCTTAGAGAAGGTATCAAATTTTTCAGATTCGAGAAAAACGCCACCACCGCACATTAGAGAAATCCTTCAATACCCAATGTTTGTAGCCGCGAAAGAGGCTTCTAGGCCACGAGTACAACAAAATGTTGAAATAAACTCCACTTGTTCTCAAGCGGATCAAAATAGGGTGTGTCTCTATTGGGATAAGCTTAATACTTTGCAACATCTTAAACATCACATTTCGCCATACTTGACTTTTTTGGAGCGCCAATGCCGTGAATTAGAACAAATGAACTGTGAATTGCCGCTTAGTGACGAGACCATAAGATTACATCAAACAAAAATACAAGCCAGTATCGCTCTTGGTTCTTATTTGATTCGCTTACATAAAGAGATGTCCTTGACAAGCGAACAAATAAATGAGTTGAATAGGAATTCGCCTCCAACCGAAAAGGACTATGAAAATCTGACATCTGTAGAAAAGCTCTTGAAATCAAGAGACACTGTACATTTAAACAACCAACCTAATTTATAAATAATGTAAAACATTCTATCAACCATGTGCCTCTCTTTTTGTTTGCTGTGTTGTTGTAATCCGTTGACTCTGATTTAGATGTTGTTTGAAACGAGAGAACTTCCCGCCTAAAGGATGTCAAGCGGCGACTATCTTGCTTATAAACGGGAGTTGGATTTAAAGATCCTTTTGAACAAGCAACACAATGGTATTGATTCCTTCCACTTTGAGAATACTAGTTTGTACGGCAATAATGAAAGAAGAGATAGTAAGATTGATTTGGAAGCAAAACAACTTGATAAAAATTACACCAAAAACCTCCAACAGAAGGAACAAGAATTTAACCAAAATTTACTTGAATTAAGAAAGCATAACAGAGTAATTGAGGAACAATTTTACACTGAAAAAGATAAAACTACTTTCCTGTCGTACAAAAATCAAATTTACCAAGACAGAATCAGCCAAGTTACTTCCAAGCTCTCAGAATGTATTTCATCTACTTATCAGATTCAAAAGGACCGAAAAGAAGACATTGCAGCAATAAAGCTGTGTGAGAACAGACTAGGTCATTTGGGGCAATTGCTTACAGAAAGGTAACTAATATATTTCTATTTCTATTGAAAGCAACGTAGTGCCGCCATAGGGCAATCTGCAATGGCCGAGAAAAAGTCAGATCAAACTAAAATCAATAGTCTTGTGGAGGCACTCAAGCATTATAATGAATTTACGAACGCATCTATGAGTAATCAAGCTCAACAAGATAAAGTTATTACTCATTTTGAAAGGACTGTAGAAAGACTTTCTTTGTTACTAAGCGAATCTATGACTCAAGCTAGCTTGCTAACTAACGAAAGAAATGAATTATCATCACAAAGAGATGTAGCTATTTCGAATTTACAATCCGTATCTGATGAGTTGACCAAAAAAGACGCAGAATTGGCATCAGAGAAGGAAGCTAGTCGTTGTGCCCAATTCACTATCCAACAACTACAAGAGAATGCCTTAAAAATATCTCTGCAGAATCAGTCTGAAGTTGTTCGTTTGAAAAATGCAGCCGAGCACGCTCAGAGTATGAACACCATGAAAATATCAGAATTGGAGAATAATTTTATAAGATCAAATCAAGAGGTTGAAGACTTGAAGATGGATGTAAAATCACAAACTCAAGAGAAAGCCGAACTTCAACGTTCTGTTGACGATTTGAATAGTAGCGTTATGGGATTACGGCTACAACTATTGGACAGCGAACGAAATTGCGACTCCCTTAAGGAAAGAATTAAGTCTGAAGCAAACAGAATTTGATAAAAAGTTGTACATGTCCACTTTAAAGTTAAAAGAAAGTGTTGCAGAGTGCGAAGTCATTAGGGGTAGTCACAAGAAAATTGAATTAGACCTTGAAAAATGTTTAGAAGAAAATAAAATAATAAACAAAAAGAACCATGACATTGAGCAAGATATTTTGTTGTGTAAGCTGGAGAGCAAGGAACGCGAATCTCAAATAAAGGATTTATTGTCAAAGTGTTCATCTGAAAAAGAACTCATACAAAGAGAGTTGGATTACATAAAGCTAAACAGAACGGAAGTGTTAACTCCCCTAAGGACAAGCAAGGTTCAATCTTTTGTAAAAATAAAGCATAAGGAAGAGTCTGCAACGCCCACCATCAGTCCGACAAATTACGTAAATGTTAGTGACAACTCCAAAGTCATTTCAGATGTAAAGAATAATAGTTTGAGAATAAATGTTCAAAACAGACTTTCTGTGAGTGGATCCGATGACAACTTACCGCAACACATTACCAGTCCTGACACCACTGCAGCAAGTCCAACGGAGAGTCATCATAAAAGGGAACTGGAGATGAGAGAACATGGGCTACTTCAAAGAATCGGAGAGTTGGAGGACATGAACCAGAAGTTAATGGTGAGGTATGCCATAACTTCACGAAATGACAAGCAAGTAGATGATGTGAAATTGTTTTTAACAAAAAGAAGAGTTGAGAAAATAAGTAAACTTTTTCAATACTGGAAGGTCATGTTCATGAAGCGTATGATGTGGGTTGCATTATCTGAAATCAAAACACAAAGAGGGGATCACAGCACTCAATCACAACAAAGAACAAATCATCAGTGCCATACAATAACCACAGAAATGAGCCCTACATTGATGCCAATAGCCACTATGGCACCTCCAACAATTAAAATCAACAAGTAGATGGAATCAAGGAACAATGAGGTCCAGACATTTAAACTATTAACATGATTGAGAAAGCACTCACATGTGGGCAAAATAAATTATTAATACATTATTTATTTTCTTTTGCTGTTTAGAATTCCCATAAGAATTATACCTCCTACTGCTGCGATACCTCCGATAACTGCGGCGCCACCTGCAATGGCTAATCCTTTTTTACCATCATCTGCTATTTTTCTATCTATAAGGTGTAAGAATTTAGGTGCTTGATAATTGCTAGGGTCAAATTGCAACAGCCTCTCCAACCAACGTCTTGCCTCAGGGTATTCAGCAAGGTAATAGTGCCCGACTGCCATTAGATACATTACATCTCTCTTGTAGTGACGTGAATTACTTTCGTAAGAGTCAAAAGAAGTGCTGTTGTGCTGTTGTAGTAGTATGCGTAACATTTCAAATCCCTGCTCGGTCATCTTTTGGTCCCGTGATTTTACGTACAAAGTAGCAAGAACAAAAAGATTTGCGTCACTTCGGTCTATACTTGTTACTTTCTCTTGTATTCTTATTTGCTCAGGGTCTACAGTATCATTTTCAAACTGCTCTTCTAGGTTTCTTGCTTCTTGCTCTATGCGACTGTGTTCTGTGTTTGACATTGTTTGTCTGATTGGAAGGTTCAAATATGTTCAAGGTTATTTTTAAATAAGTTTTTTTTGTAAACCAAGGAAATCGCAACTGATACTTCCCTTTCCTTCGAACGTAATGAGATACTGGACAAAATCTGATGCGCATGTAATGTGAATGTGGCAGTTTAAATAGGCATTCTATCTATCTCAACTAGAACTGCGGTCACTTGTGCGGTGCACTTACAACAGGTTAAAAACTATTATTAATTTATTGCGCATATCCGCTCCCTCACAACAAATAATGCGACTCCTAACAGCCATTGCCCTTATAGTATCTACATTATCGACGATAGTCTACTACTTTTTGGTCTATGACAAACACATTGATTATCGTATCAAACTGATCGATCTCATGATGCAAACATACTTTGCTGCTTGCGGCGTTACTGTTCCATACATAGGATTCTCACGCAAATGCCTCAATTATCTCGAGAAAAAAGAACCATTAACAGCATTCAATTCAACACGAGGAGTTCGCACTTTAGACTACAAAATTCCTTTTGGTGTACCACTATCAGTGTACCAAGATGAGAAGATTAAACCACACGACGTTCACATTCGTTTATTTGAACCAAACCAAACAAAAAAACAACATTGTCAAGATGACAAACTCCCAGTTATGATCCTCATTCACGGGGGAGGTTTTGCATTAGGTAGTGCTTTCTCTCGCTCCTATGATGAACTTGGTGGATTCTTCGCAGCAAGGGCACACATCAAGGTTATTTCAGTTGAGTACAGACTAGCTCCGGAATATCCCTTTCCTTCTTCAATCTATGACTGTTGGTCTGTTTATTCTTGGTTGGTATCCACTTACAATAAAAACATTAATATTGATGATCCAGAAGTTGCATCATTCCTAAAAAACATTGATTACGATCGCATCTTAGTAGGCGGAGATTCCGCAGGTGCAGGTCTGTCGGCCGCATTAGCACTCACAAGTGCCACTGGTCTCATTTATGATAAGCATTTGGATAGACTCCCAGCACTAGCCAAACCAATACAATACCAAATCTTGATCTATCCTCCTTCCACATCCGACCAAACAGAATCAAAAATCAAAAACAGTCGTGGCTACATTCTTAATGATAAAATGATTAAATTCTTTACGGACGCTTACGTAGGAGATAGTGGAGTTGACGACGAAAAACATCATCAGAGAGGATACTTCAATGTGGCCAGTTTGAGTAATCAAAAAGGAGTTCCTGATGCAATGGTAATTACGGCTACATTTGACCCACTTCTTGATGATGGAAGGATTCTCGCTGAGCGTCTGAACCAGACAGGTGCTGATGTGGTTTATAGAGAGTACAGTAGCATACATGGATTCTACACAATGACATTTTTGGATGTGGCGCAGGAGGCAAGAGAATTTACGATTGACACCATGAGAGAGAAACGTGTGGTTGGTGACATAAAATGTTATACTTCGAATTAAATAAACATGCTTGAACTAATGTGTTGCATAATTCGACTTTTCTGGATTTCATCCTCCTTAGTATCGTTGAACAGTACCAAATCGTTTATCGTACGTATATTACAGGGTATTGGTAATGTGATGGACAATTTAGCCTGGTTAAAAGGAGTTGTTTTTTGTAATACTTGATTTTTGACATGTTAACTAATGAGTCAATCATAGCGAAAATAGAACAATGCTAATAAAGATTGTTGTGGTAGGTGATGGGGCTGTTGGTAAGACTTGCATGCTGCTGACATATTCCTCTGATGAATTCCCCGAGGAGTACGTTCCAACGTATGTTAAATAAATTTTGTTTTATTGACTAAATGTTCGTCTAGGGTGTTTGATAACTTTCAAACAAACGTCAAACATGAGGGAGAAGATATTACTGTGAGCTTATGGGATACAGCAGGTACAATTACATTGCCCTAGCATAATAACATTCATAGGTCAGGAGGACTATGACAGACTCCGCCCATTATCATACCCTAATACTGATGTGTTTCTCGTTTGCTTTAGCACTGTTATTCCTACATCTCTCGACCACGTAAGAACAAGATGGGCAAAGGAATTAGAAAAACATGCCTCTTATGCGGTAAAAATACTTGTCGGGACACAAAGTGATTTAAAGGAAGACTTTGAGATGAAGCAAAAGGCCAGATTGGGTGGATATGAGTTTCCAAGTATAGAGGAGGCAGAAAGTTGTGCCAAGTACATAAATGCCATTTCATACATGGAGTGCTCCGCTAAGAATAGAGTTGGTGTTAAAGAAATAATAACAGCCAGCATAAATGCTACCCTGCAGAGGAAGAGAGTCGTTGTAGAAAGGAAGAAAACTGTCTGTGTCTTGTTGTAAAATATAAATGTTTGAATGGGCCAGATACTCCACATATGTTTTTTGTTGAATGCTTGTACGGCCTAAAGAACAAATTTATTAAAAAAACTGAATTTGAAACATCTACATGTGCATAATTATGCGGGTTTGTGTTACATAAACTTGTAACATAACTGAACGTATCTCCGCTCTTCAAACTGGACTTAATTCATCATCCGATAGGTCCATGATAGTGTCGGAAACAAAAATAGATGAACGGGTTTTCAAGTCAAAGCTCAAAATCATTACAAAACGAACACTTTATTCCATAAAGTGCATGCACTGCCTTTTACTAATGCTTGTCATCATGGTGGTGCTTGTAGCACCATCACATAGCGCAAACCCATGTCGTGATGGCAGGTACTTCAGCAGTATGTATAATTTTAGATAACTATCTTTAATCCTAGATTCACAACTACAAACAAAGGAAAAAACTTTCGAATTAGAAATGCCCTTCTTCACTATAACCACAGGTACAACTTTTAATTACAACTACAACGATGTCGAGTACCTTGTGTTGGGCGGCTTTAACTCCACCACCGGCGCTGCCTGCGCATGTTTCTCCCCGCGCACTCCTTTTCCCACTCTCTATTGGTATTGATTCATTATTACTTGTTCTTAAATAAGTTAGGTGGGGACCACAAAACTCTACAGTTGGTAAAATGATAAGTACTCCTAGCAGCATCCTAATAGCAGTAAATCGAAATGTCACTGAAAGTAAGTGCCCTAGTCACAGCTCAACTAATCAAATTAGAAGATGGATCGGTAGAATCGAGATTTCGGATATATGAGATCACTCTATTGGCGATACAAACAGTCGAGGGAGCAACTCCAGTTAACACCAACTCTAAAATTTTATTCGAATCCAGTGCGGGTGATGCTACCGTGATCGACATCAAATCATGCGATGACACCATTTTCGTAGTCGGTACATTCAAAAAACCACCAAGTGTCAACAGTACAACTTTTAACAACAATATGAATGCTACATCATTTCTACTGGCAGTATATCCCGACGGTTCCAACCTTCTGATTCCACTTTCGAATGGAGTGATCCCAAGTTCCGCCATATGTGGTCAACTTTCGCAACATTTAATCATTGTTGGAGTGCTTCCCAACTCGCAGCTTAGTATATCCACGTGGCATTACGTAACAGGAGAGAAGGAATCAGATCAAAAGTATTCGGGAGTTTTCGCAAGACTTGTAGCACAGTCAACGGATTACTTTAGTATATTTGGATCATTCAATAGAAACATTTGGGGAATGGCTCCCGGAGCCGGCTTCAATTCATTTAATACATTATTCAAAAAAAGGGTCAATGTTGGGTAAGAAACATTTATTTTACATTGATTTTAATTATTAAAAGTATTCCTGTTTCTGTGTTTCAGCTCAATGATACTAATCAGCCCGTTGATGTAAATACTGATCCTCAAGGCAATCTCATTCTACTTAATAATAAAGATGACATTCCGATTGTTCGGGTGGTTGGTTCTAATGTAACCGACACTCCTTCTTATAGCATCTCATTTCCAAGCTTGTCTACTTCTTTTTGTGCCTTTGTCTTTGCGGCCGTGTCTCATTTGTATGCTGTTTGTACGTCCAATAATAAACCGCTTGTAGGAGTTTTAAATCGTTGTCAAGGTTGTCCTCCAGGCACTTGGTCAAATAAAACAACACCTACCTGTGTGGATTGTGTGCCGGGAACTTATTTTAATGGAACACATGCAACATCTCCAGATTTTTGTATTCAGTGCCCGGCTGGGACCTATAGTGCGATCTCTGGTGCTTCTAATATATCTAGTTGCTTCCAGTGTCCGAAAGGAACTTACAGTGATCAAAAGGGAAGTTCATCAATAAATAATTGTACAAAGTGTCCTGCAGGAATGTTTAATGATAAAGATGGGGCGACAAGTATTGCGAATTGTTCATTCTGTAAAACTGGATATTTCTCAGGTGAAGGATCTCCAGTGTGTCAACCTTGTGCATACAAGATGACAAGCAGCATTTTGACAAACTTTACAAAATGCTTTGGTTGTCCAGCTGGTAAATACCTAAACCAAACGACTAAAAACTGTGTAAATTGTTCCATTTATGAGTTTTGTCCAATTGGAAGCGTAATTCCCACCAACCGCAGTATTCTTCCAAAATACTTTTTTGAAGGATCAAAGAGGCCGGACCATGATAATATTAGCGTAGACCCCGAGAGCATTGACTTCTCAAAATTTAATGAAAGAAAGGACTTGCAAATAATAATCGGAACTGCTTCGGTGTTTGCTCTCATATTTATTGTTGTATTACTAATTTGGACTTTATTATGTTTTTATCGTGGGGGCTCTTTGAGACCTTACATGAGCAGAGTTGATTTTCTTTTTTATTTATCATATCCTGTCGAGGTCAACCAACCAGTCGTCCATAAATCTACAATACTGGGTGCAACATATACCCTTATCAATCTAATTCTTATGATAGGTATCGCTGTCATGACAATAGGGTTGTACATTAACGGCAACACTGAAATAACTTATCAGTGGCAGGTCAAAACTTATGATGATCTAAAAGGTGTTTATACAACATCTCTTGACTTTTATACGTTTGATCCTGAGCCATCACACTGTACTAGATCGAACGTGAATGTAGACAAGACTGGGTTTTTATGTAATGGTGATGAACAAGTTAATGTAACTCTCATTGACAGCGTCAGATGCCGGGTTGATTGGTACTGCAAAGGTATCACATTTGGCTATGCTAATAATGTAAAATTCTCTCTTGTTGGTAATCAAACCACAACTGCTACTTGCATAGCCTATAATGTGTCTTCACCATATGAAGTTGTGATTCGTCCATATAGAAAAAATAATCAAAACAAATTTGAACTTCGGAATGGCTTTGCCCATCCACCCGACAACAACACTTTATACAAAGGAATTACATATATCAAAATACATGCGTATTTTACTGAATTTGAGTACTTTGGTTCGGATTCAACACTCTACTTCCTTCCGACATTCTTTTTACCATCCAGTAATTCGGCTGGATTGACCTTGTCTGGGTTGTCTCATGTTGATGGGCAAGTTGTCAATGAAACATTTTTGTCATCTAGTCCAACTCCTGCATTAGAGGCACAGGTTGATTGGGATTTTGACGCTGCTGTTATGACAATCAGGATTTTACCAAAAATATCCTTCTCTGTGTTCTTTGGATCCACGAGTGGTACAATTGCATCCATCGTGACTATTTCCACCGCTATCTTCCCCTTGTTATGTAGAATACAAGATTTTATAGAGACCAAAATAAAAGCTAGAAGGAAACGGAATCTTTCTGACCTCAGTGAACCCCTTCATGAAATGCTATTGGGAGACGAATTCAATCATAACATTGAACTTGAAAGTAATGAAACAAAGCGTTATTCGAAAGAAATAAAATAATTAAGTTGTTGTAAAAAAGGTCTTGACATAAATGGATGTGACGAGTATTCGTTGGACGCTGAAATGGAAGCTTCCGTAGATAAAACGGAACGTCAATCTTCAGTCACTTTCACATCAGATTAAAATGGAACAACCCAACGCACCACTCCTAAATGCTCCAGTAGTTTACTCTGAGGTCCCACAAGCATATCCTCAAGTTCAATATGCAAGCTCACCACCAGCACAACCCTACCAAGCTGCTCCTCAAGTTCAATATTCAAACTCACCACAAGCACAATACGTTCAAGCCCCAGTAACATACGTATCAACAAACACACCAAAACTTTCTGGAAACCCACAAGTGGCGGTTTGTCCCAGCTGCAGGTCTAACATCACTACAAAGACAGAGAAGGTCGTCGGAATTGGAAACATTTTAGGTTGTGCGGTTTGCTTCTTAATTGGTTGCCAATGCGGGTGCTGCTTAATACCCTTCTGCATTGAAGATCTAAAAGACACTGAACACTCTTGCCCATCATGCAACTCACTAGTTGGAAAGTCTTCCATGTTGTAATACTAAAAATAATTTTAATTTCCTGCATGTTTAATATAGATTTCTAACTCTCATCTCATATTTCTTTGGAAGCACAGCTTTGGGTACTTAGTAATAGATTGATGCTACTGCGATTGTACCAAGCATCTATATTACCAATTGTCAACATTATCAGCGCAACGTTCGACAAAATATCAAATTCAAGTTTTGTAGTGAGAAGCACACATAGTAGGAGGATATTATTGTATTTGGAAACTTATTATCAAAATCTTTTTTATTCGTAGTCAAATTCAATTCGAAGTCTCAAATCACCAACAACCTCTCCATGATCAGCATATTTCTCATCCGCCTGCAAAGGATACCATCTCTCCGCATTTCCAGCCAACATGACATTAATGATCACCACCCCCATAAAGTCATCAGAACTCATCATATCATGATCCCAACATTCACACCTTAGTTCACCAGGAGGCTGTTCAGAGTTCATCTTGAATGGGAATGATTGATCTTTCCAAACAGGGTTCAGTGTTGAATTTTTTTTATCACTCCTGTATTCACCGTTCTCATATTTTATAATACAATAAGGATCACTTCTGCCATTCCAGTCTCTTGACGCAAGATTTCTTCCAGCCAAAACAGTCACAATCATCCTGGATGGCGGGGGAAGCATGCCAATGTGGCCTCTGGACTGTTGTGGATCTCTTGGAACGAGACGATCAACGCATAGAATGGACCAATTGACCTTGTCTTGAGAAAACAATACCGGAGAAAGTTTACTAGATTCACGTTTAGATTTTGTTTCCGTAACGCTTACTAGTCTACTCAATACACACAAACATTGATTTTGTTCACCAACGATTGGATAATTAAAAGGACTAAAATGTTCAAACACTTGCGCACCACCCGGTTCAACGGCAGACACTTTAACATACTGAGGATCAATTTGTGAACCAAGATTATTCAAATCATTAAACTCAAGACTAAGCACAAGATGAGTATGCAAAGAAACACAAAAAGGAATTAAATTAGAAAATGGTAAATTGATCACACCAATCTCTGAATGAGTCGCGACATAACCGTCATCGTCAATAAAACTCTGCGGTAAATTTTCAAAACGAGAATTATTCAGTGCCAATGACTTTAATTTTCCATGACATTCATCACTGTAATCACCACTAAAATGTGGAGGCTTTATTATACAATTCATTTTAGGTCCCTCAAAAAAGTATCCTAATTTATCAAACACATCCACTCTCAAAATTACATTCACTGGCTTCTTACGAAGGCGGCTTGGACTACAAACCATGGTATTCGCTCCGCTCAAGTAGCTTCCTGCAATCTCAATCTTTAGCATCAAATCTCTCACGATGGTGTCATCGCCCAAATGGAAGTGTTCTTTTTGTAATTGAATTTTTTCCAGGTTGAGCATTGCTTTTCTTGCTTCATAAAACAAATCATCGGAGTGGATGTCGAACGGAGAACAAGGATCCCGCGGACTGGAGATTTGATATTGACTTCCCAGGCGGACAGGCTGTGATGATTTTGAAGAGGACGAAGAAGAAGAGGAAGCAGTTGGAGTTGAGCAGATTCTTGGAGTGTTATTACCAAAACTACCACTACGTGGAGATGCTTCGTTCATACTTGCGTAACCCAACAGCTGACTCACATGAAGTAACATTTGTAATTGTTTAAGGTCCATGCAAAGGATGGATTGTTTTAATCTGGTACTTAGGAACTGCTTGATGCTTACTTTGACTGCTGGTGATTCGTTATGTATGCTATAAAAATCTATTTTTTCACACAAGCTTGGATTCATTTGATGTTGGCGCATGTAACGACAAAACTTGCTGTCAATTTGGTACCGATCTAGTGCTTGTCTTGTAAGCACGTTAGATTGTTGTTGTCTCTTGAGTTCAGGCACCAAAACATTGATTTCGAATTGTTTGAAACTGGTGTAATGCAATGGACTGAACGTGACGTAAATGAATTGTTCGTATTCAATAAGCTTCTTGTAAATGGGCAAGAATTCATCAAACAGTGTCTTGTTGAACAATGGTGCATTAAAAGTTTTCATCAAGTATTCTCCAAGTTGGATCACATCACAACAATCTCTGACGGTAGTCATGATTGACTTGATGCTTGAGTGTCTTTCGCATGTGAAAAGTTCCATGACACCTAATGCGTGCATTGGATCCCTGTCAAGACCAGCCAACTGACTTTTTTGAAGGGCTTCGTATAAAAGTGATTGAGATCGTTCTTCGATGCCTTGTTTTATTAATTGTTTAATGTGGTCGTGATCGAGTGATGCATCATGTACGTATGATTTAGTTGCTGCTAAACGAACTGAGGCCAAGTTGTCTGATTCGTATTTGAGCGATGAGGTGTGGCCTTGAACTTGTCTGATCTTGTTTACGATTTCGGTTGAGCGTTCGCTGATGAGGTACATGTCATATTCGGATGGAACAATCAATGCAAATGATGAAATGTTGTTACCGCTCACTGCAGTTCTAGAATGGATTGCAATTGAAAGTCTGTGTGCTTTGTTTCGTTTTTGTTGCGTATTTGCAGAACTGTGAATTGTTAATATTAACAATAAAACGTTTTAACTTACGGTTGTTGTTCTACATCTTTTCGTGGAGAGTTCGATCCTTTTACAGTCAAATGAATACGTTCAATGTCTTTTAGTGCCACCCTTCTGTCCATCTCTCTGGAAGTAATGTCAATCAGATAGAATGCCTTGTCGGTAATCATGAACACTTTAGGGACGTAGTTGCTGTTATATGTCTTTTTGATGATAGAATCCACCATGTAGATGAAGCAGTCGTCATACTTGGGCAGCCAACCGTAAATGTTGCCAAGAGGATATAGTATTTGGTCTTTGATGGCGCTCAAGTAGAGAGCTTTACAATCAGCATTATCAATGATGACAGGTTCTTGAAGTTCGTTATCGGCCATTTTTATTCTCAAGTGTGGGAACATGTTGTCTAGGCCCTAATACGTTATTAGTTTTAAAGAGTAGTAACACTTACAAAGATAGGAATCTGTCTAGTTTTATGCTTCAGTGATAAAAAGTGTCTCATGGTTTCGCTAATTTCTAAACAATTGAATTAACCAAGACAAAGGTTGCTTACGATGTATGAATTCTAACTTTCTGTAAATATATAGCAATATGTCAGGTTCTGCATTATCGCACAAGTCTTTATCGTCGTCAACATGTGAATTTGTAGTTGTGGCGAGATTTTGGGTAAAGGTTAAATCGTGCGTCTTGTTTCTACTTAGGTTTCTTGCAACATTGAATTTTCTGCGAATTACAATTGCAAGTAAACCCTCGTTGGACCGATAAGGTTGATGAATAATGCACCTAATGTTCTCGAATGGAATCCTTTTTGGGTCGGTCCCATCGCTCGAATTTGTTTTGGATATGATGAGGCACTGTGGAGTTATGGAAATAATCTTCGTCTCCCTGTTGGCAGTTGTGGTGTCAGCATCTGCCAAGAGCAATATAGGCTCCGGAATTTTTTGTGGCTGTGCATCATTTAATTGTAAAACTTGGTCTGCGTAATCATTCCATAAAACTTCGTTAGACCTATCGATAGAAGGACTCCTAATATCTGTCCTTGTCCCCATCCGACAATTCGTCAAAAATCAAAAAGTAGATGACATCAAATGTCAAGAATATTACAATATTTTTATTCATGTTACAATTTCAGAACCTGTCCTGAGAGTTCCAAACTTTATTTTTCATACTTCTTCTGGGTTGTCCCACATTGCCTTGAGCATAAAAGTCATCAGTAACGGAAGGGCCGGCATCAAAATCAACACTGTCCCAATCAATTTCACCATCTCCGAATGGATCCGCAACGTTGTTGTTAATGTTCTGTGTGGCATTGCTTTGTTTCTCTACTCTAACGTCTTTTATACTTGGACGCAACGCTACGCTAGGTACTGGTGGACTTCCAGCAGACAACTTTCTGACTGGTTGTGATGGCGGAGGTGTGTTAAACTGAGGTTGCGAAGGATGGTTGTAAGCAACTGGCGGCGGTGCTGGTTTGTTTTGGTATTGAGGTGGAGGTGTTACGAAAGGAGTTGTGGTGTTTTGTGGAAGTGACTGTCTTTGTGGTGGTAAAGCTGGTCTCAATGGTTGTTGAATATGACTGTTGCTTTGTCTTTGATGACCGTTAGTGATGTTGTTTGCGTTCCATTGTGGGGGTTGTTGATATTGAGGTTGACTGTTTGTAATGTTATTATTTGTGTTCCATTGGGGAGCGTTGTTTTGAGGTGGAGGAGTTGAATCTCTACTACGAGAGGGAACCATTGGAGGTCTAGCCGGAAGGTTTGTTGGTTGATTTGGCAATTGTCTTGTGGGAGGTTGCATTGTGGATGGTTGCGAAGGTAATTGTCTTGGTGACGGTTGCGGTAATGGTTGTCTTGGTGATAATTGTACATGATGTCTTGGTGAAGGTTGCAAGTTTTGTGTTGAAGGTGGAGGTTGACTTGATGTAGGAACTATCGGCATTCTCAACGGAGATGGTGTTTGTGTCGGCATGAACAGATTGGTCTCGACGGTTGATGTTTTCGGCTGCAACATTCCTGATGGAGATGCGGACCAATTATGGTCAGGTACCAACTTCATGGAATTTCGTTGATGTGTTGATTGTCTCGGTGGACTTGGTTCATTGGTCCAATCCAAATCATTTGTAAGCTGATTGTTGGGTTTGACACCTGGTGAGGAGGACCTTAAATCGTTCGGTGCGTTTCTATCAGGTACCAAAACAGTTGAATCCGAAGGTTCGTCGAAGAAAAAGTCCAAAGAACTAGGTACGTTGATCTGATCTTGCGCTTTGACATAATCTAATGCTGACTCTACCGCTGCAAGAGCTCTTTGACGTAAATAACTTGGTGGTGGCGGTGGCTTTCTTGACACCACATTGATTTGGTCAGAAGGTGGACTTGTCTCCAAGATGGAGTCTTCATGCAGTTTGCTTGCAGATCGATCTTGTGGTGCTTCGAGAAGATCACCGACAGGAACACTAAATACACTGCTGACTGGTTTGTGGTCGGATAAAAGTGATTCGCTCCTTCCGTAGAACAATTGTTCTATTTGTTCTGAAATGTTTGATCTGTAGAAGATACGATCTGTCCAACTGGGAATGCGCTCTTTGCCAGTATTGACTTCACTACTTGTGGTCATGCGTACAATTCCGCTCTTTAAATCTCTTTTCTTCTGCTTGGCTTCTTCACATGCGTAATCATTGGTGCCAGTGAGGTACTTGTAAGTTGGTGCAAAATCAATGGCTCCTTCAATGTAGCCTTGAAGAATTTTTCCTCTTTTCATTTCATTAGTGAGCTGATCGCACATTCTTAAAACTGTCCAACGTTTGTCCTCTACTTTTTGACGAATCTGCTCAAAAGTAAAGTTGGAGTGTTCCGTGGAGATGCGATAATTAAAGTCACCCATTAAAAAGGTGTAACTTGGTGGAATTAGAATAATAGCTATAAATAAAAACTTACTCGTGATCTTTGACAAACATGTCGTCTCGACTTGAGGATACCTCGTCTTCAATGTCCATTTTAACGTGAAACTCAGCGTTGCCACCAGCAGAAGAATAATGAGAACGAAAAGTGAATCTTGTTTTGGCAAGAATCGAATTTAGACTTTGGTTTCTTTGAAGCAGGTTGTGCTGATGTGCTGCAAGATGCATGTTTATGAAACAAAAACTTCTATTAAACAGGTCGAAGCGGAGCGCTATACTACCCTTGTTTCCCAATCCAACAAAACCTTCTCTCATGATAAAGTGCTTCAAGTCTCTTATACACCTTGAGTGGTCTCTCCTAACAAATATAACCAAGCATATTCCCACCAACTGAATCATGCAGATTTGTTTATATTTGTTTTCAGTAGTCTCGAAGACAGCATGTAAAGTGTGCTCCCACTTCCACATTTGCTCGGTCTCCTCTTTCAACATTGCCTTCGCACTCATATCAATCTCTTGCAGTCCAATCGCATAAATGTCTGCTTCTCCATGCTTTTCAATCTTCATTAAGGTTCTCAAGTCTGTAATTAATTGGTTCTTTAGCGGTGACCTTATACGGTTGGGGCTATCATCACTTTGTAAGTTGCTGTTCCCAGATACAATATCAGGGTCTTGAGAGTTGACATTCCATGTACAACAAACCACGTTCAGGTTCGCCATGATTTGTACAAATTTGGATTGTAACGTTTTTCATAATTTTGTCTACAACTCGCGAAGGGATCCACACATCAAACTTTATTAAATTAATGCAGTTGGATAGTATGTTAAGATGGATTTAAAATCGTTATGACATATATTATCAGAAAAGGAATTTTATTAGGGACCTAAAGCATCAAAATGCAACTTTATCAATAAAATTTTCATCTTCTTTGAAGTGCCTTATAATTTCCTTTCCTACAGCAACTAACCATCGCGCACATAAATCTATATGTCTGGTTATTTAATAGCTTTGATTTAATCCGTCTGATTTTGATTGGTGGTTTGTCATCCCTTATTAATAATGAGCTCTTCTCTAATTACTAATATCCATCAATTAATATAATGTAGTAAGCTTTTATGTTAATTAGACGATCTAGGCCCCTTTCCGACTACTGCTCATATCAACGATACCAAATTAATATACTTCATTTCAAACGTTGTACAGTCGCACAATCAAAAAAGTTGTTCATGTGTGCTTCTTCATGTTTCTGAGCTCTTGGGTTGACCATCACGGAATGTGTCTATTTTTAATCAAGATCAAACATTGTTTTAATATTTTCCAAACAACATGACCGACGCAAGAGCAAAAACTTGGACCAGAAAGGAGGAACTAGATGTATTCGGAGAAGACATCGCCCAATCAACAACGGAAGAGATTGAACACAGAGTGAGATTGCTAGATAACGAAGTTCGCGTGTTCAAGAACGAGAAGAGCCGCATGTCACATGAAGAGTCCACAATGAACGAAAAAATCAAAGAAAATAACGAAAAGATCAAACTAAACAAGCAACTCCCATATCTAGTAGCAAATGTAGTAGAGATCCTACCAAACCAAGAAGACGAAGATGCCGTCGAAGATGGAAGCAACATTGATTTGGACGCACAAAGAAAAGGAAAGAGCGTGGTCATCAAAACATCAACAAGACAAACAATCTTTCTCCCAGTCGTCGGTCTAGTGGAAGCCGACAGTCTAAAGCCAGGCGATCTAGTCGGAGTAAACAAGGATAGTTATTTAATTTTAGACATGTTACCCACAGAATACGATTCGCGCGTCAAGGCCATGGAAGTCGACGAGAGACCCACAGAAGATTACAGCGAAGTCGGCGGGTTGGATAAACAAATCGTAGAGTTGAGAGAAGCAGTCGTCTTGCCAATGATTTATGCCGATCGCTTCAAGGCCATCGGCATCACGCCTCCCAAAGGAGTTTTGCTTTATGGAGCTCCAGGAACCGGAAAGACTCTTTTGGCGAGAGCATGTGCAGCTCAAACCAAGAGCACGTTCTTGAAATTAGCAGGACCTCAATTGGTCCAGATGTTCATCGGAGATGGTGCCAAATTAGTGAGAGATGCCTTCGAATTGGCCAAAGAAAAAGCACCGGCCATCATTTTCATCGACGAGTTGGATGCCATCGGCACCAGACGTTTCGATTCGGATAAATCGGGAGACAGAGAGGTACAAAGAACAATGTTGGAATTGTTGAATCAGATGGATGGATTCGGAACCGATACTCGCATCAAGGTGATCGCCGCGACGAACAGAATCGACATTTTGGACCCTGCGCTGTTGCGTAGCGGACGTTTGGATCGTAAAGTTGAATTTCCGCTGCCAGACGAAGGCGCGAGAGCAAAAATCATACGCATTCACGCTAGAAAGATGAATACTTCTCCCGATGTGAATTATGAAGAATTGGCGAGGTCATGTGAAGATTTTAATGGAGCTCAATTAAAAGCTGTTTGTGTAGAGGCTGGCATGTTGGCGTTAAGGAGGGATGGAACCGAAATTTCGCACGAAGATTTTATGGAGGGCATCAATGCCGTTCAAGTCAAGAAGAAGGCTTCGTTGAATTATTATGCTTAAATAAAACATTTAAAAATTGTAAAATCAGAATTCTTGTTCCTTTGTTATAAAAATAGATTTCATGTTGGAGTCGTTCGTGATTGTTGTGGTGCTTGTTGTTGGCGTGATTTTGTTGATTGCGACCAACATACATTACTTTGGTAGAGATGAAAGGAAGAACGTGGAGAAATTTGAAAAATGTGGAGATGATTTGAAAGTAATTAAAGCAGGTGATTATTTGCAGGAGGATTTTCGTAGTTCAAGGACATTACCGCAGAATAAATACTTTGTGCGCGTGGCGAACATGAATATACAATTAGGAGTTAACATTGACTTGATCATGTCAGAGCTTAATGAGTTGGATTGCGACTTGATTATACTCCAACAAGTAGCTGTAAACGTATCGCAGTCCAACTATATTGATACAGGGAAAGAGATTGCCAAGTCACTCAACCTAAACTACATTTTTGTATGTGAGGAGGTAAACAAGAACCCCAACACAATAAAGACAAAAAGTATGATTGGGAATGCAATCTTGACAAAGTTTGACATTAAAGATGTTGATTTGATTCTGCTGCAATGTAAACAAAAAAATTCTGTTTATGGTGTCCATATAGACCATAAGGAATGTAATAAAATACATGCATCTCCTGCTGTTACTTTATCTCATAAAGATGATAAATTGATCCAATGCTTTTGTCTAAATCTTGATAAACATTATACCGGTGTAGACGGTAGGAAGGATACTGTTCAAGAAGTCATAGATTACGCTAATACAAGCAAGAAGGATGGTGTTTATCAGATGATTGTTGGAAATCTGAACACAATTTGTACTGGAGTTAAGAAATTTGAGATTCCAAAAGTGTCTCCTGATTTGAAGTCTACATTCGGCAACTTTATGAAGACAGAAGCAGAGTTCTTAGATAAAACAATAAACAAAGCCGGATTTTTCGATCCATTCGGAAAGAAATCTTTCACGAACTGGATTCCTTTCAAGTGGTTTATGTCTGATTGCGACGCAAGTGCAACAAGTAAAAATGGCTCTTATGCCGCCAAATTAGATTGGATTCTCGCCAGACGGACGGAAATGAAAGACATTGATAGGGGAGTGAGGTGCACAAACCTTGAGAGAAGATTAATTTATGCTGACCTTGAATTTTTGAATAAACAATAATTATTACATTTTGTGGCCCTCTGCGTTCTGCATTTGATGTGTGACCTATACATTTTAAATTAACAAAAACTGTAACGATTGAGAACATGTCCTAATATTAAATTATAATATCCGCGTTGATCGTAGTGGTAGCAGGGGTGGCATTTGAGGATTGACTTTGAACATTGAAGTGCTACCTTTATTGTAAAAAACTCAATTTAGCCAATCCGGGACATTTCACAGATTGAATTTCGAAAAACTTTCGTCACAACTCACACAAGAAAACGTATGTGTATTTTGCGTCACACGACATTCAACTAACGATGTAGATGGGAAAAGTTCACGGTTCATTGGCTCGTGCCGGTAAAGTTAAGTCACAAACACCAAAAGTTGAAAAGCAGGCCGACAAGAAGGTCCCAGTTGTTGGCAGAGCCAAGAAGAGGTTCCAATACAACAAGCGTTATGCCGCAGTAAAGGCAGGCACTGACCCCAAGAGAATTAAGGCCAACTCTCAACTCCAACAACAAGCCGCCAAGTTGCAAAAGGAGGAGCAAGCCGCCAGAATTGCTGCCAAGAAGAAGTAAACAACTTTATATTTGTATAAACGCAAATTGAAAAACTTTTAATTTATTGACTGTTGTTATATACATACTTTTATTTATTGATAATCATTTGAATGATACAACACTTGCATTTAATCGCCCTAACATGACAAACAGATCCTTTCTCTTCTGAGCCAAACAATTCATTAAAAGGTCGGTGACTTCATCTACATTTAGACCTTCAAGTATAGGTGTTTCAAAAGCCAAGTTGAACAACCGCTTGATTGTCCATCTTCGATCTTCTTCAGGATCACTATTCGTAGTCACAGGAATAATAATACGTCTCTCCCTTTCATGTGTTGTCGTTTTAAAGTAAACCCACTGTTGGTGATATGGCATGTGCGAAAATGTTTCAATTGATGTTGCTGAGTGCACTGATTGCAAGTCGTCGAAAGAGATGCAGGGCGGTCTTTTCACACACTCCCAAGAACAATCCTCCGATAATAAAATGTGAATCTCATTTTTGATATCCTTGTTAATGTTCCGCTCGTACTGTTCCAAACAAACACGACTCAGAACAATTCTATTCAAATTAACAAACGAATTTCAAAAATGTTTCTTACCCATAGTCATTGTACCACAACACTTTGTTAGTTATGTAGACTGCGTGCACAATACTCAATATGGGTGTGAATGCTTTAAACACCAAAACAAGCAAACTCGTGAAGAAAGGTATGGAGCTGCTCCATAAAAAATAATAATCCCTTCTACGTGATGAGTCTACAATAAAAAGAATAGTAGTCAAAATGTAGAGTTGAAGACATAAAATTTCAAATGCTACAGGGACATAAAGAAACACACTCGAGGAAATATTTTTAAAAGGAAATATAGATAACTTGCTGGGAAGGGGATGGAGCTCTGCATTTTTAGGATCAACATTTTTAGTCTTCTTCTCTTCAACGGACAGGTCCTTCATTGTCTTCTTTTGATGTTTTTCAATGTCAAACCCCGAGGCTTGATATTCACCATCAGCAACAAAAACATCGTGGGCAAAAGTTATTGAATCTTCGCCATCCTCATTTTCACTATCATATTCGTGTATAGGTATAATAGGGACTGGGGTAGTTTTCTTCTGCAGTTTAATGGCAGCCTCTGACCTCTTTTGTTCTAGCACACGTTTTCTTGTAAGTTCGTTTAGTGAGCTTTCCCTAATAATTAGCTCGCGAACTACATAGAATACAGGCATGGCCGTCATTAAAGAAGTGATTAGTATAATCGTTGTGCCATATATAATAGTAAGTGTTTGAAGATTCGGATATATCATCATGTAGAGTGCACTCATAATACATCTGACTACAAGGTGGTTGATAACAGATATCATCCTAACACCTCTCCCTGGAAGGTAATTACCTCTATTCTCTGGAGATGTTAGAAGATCACCTGTGTACTCCGGTAGTGCTATTATTTCTGTTTCGTCTTGTGGTGTGAGAGATAGAGACTCGAGCCCGTCACTCTTTGGGGATGGCACATCCATCTGCTACCAATTACAATATTGAAAATAACGAAAGGATCCAAAATGTATAGGAGAAGGTGCGAAGGAATTGGTGACATGAATAGACTCAGTTTAGCAACAACAATCTACTATACTGCTGATTAGAATACTTTGAGAAGAAGGCCAGGAATAAAATAGAATTTATTTGGATTCTTGAGTTCAATTTTGCTATCCTAGGTATGTACTCACATTAAGTTATGTGTACGGCCACACTACAGTGAACATACCTGTTCCGGTCACTTTACAGAAGTCAAACACTGTCAGGCCTCTTTAGTACTCTAGTTGGAGACGATAGGGGAACCAGAGGTGCTGTACGCTTTTGTCTCTCAAATTACTCTTCATGTGGTCGGATTGGCAGTCTTATCATTATTGACAAAATCTGTTGTAAGGATCACCAAAAGATACAGAAAACATGGGAATCCTCAGAAATTTGTTTATTGCAGAAGGACTTTTGATGAATGTAGGCACAGGAGCCTTCGCTATACTCGCAACAAAAATGTTCGTCGAGCAGTTATCTCCTGACCAGATAGTTAATCAAGTAAATAAGAATGGCGAGCTGATCCACATAATGACTGGAATGTTTGGACTTTGTATGATCATCCTTGGTATTTTAGAAGCAATAATCTTCAGCCTCGCCACTCCAAGAATACAAAAGATCGCAGCCGCATTCTTATTCTTTGGAGACTTTATGCACGGAGCATGGATATACAATACATATTCTCCTTATCCAGGAAACATGAAGCAAGTGCTATCTAACGTGATACCAATGGCCTCAGTGATGATCTTGAGGGTGTCATTCCTGCTCTCAAGCCAAAGTGATGTAAAAATCAAAAATAAATAAATCAAGTACATTCCATTGTATAGGTTTGTTATTTATTTAGTGGCTTTATTAACCATTTAGATTCTACATTGTCCATTAATACCACCTTGGCACCAATTTGTTCGCTCTGCCTATCAACTATAAGGGTTGGATTCAAAGGGCATTGAATGTTGAATAACCGATCGCTTGATTCATCTCTTTTAATTAACCACTTTTGGTTCATGTTTGAATCTTTTGGATTTTTTCTCGCAATGTACACGCTGCAACCTTTCATCGCTGGGATGTTGCAGCTCAATACGTAGTCAGGGCACATTGCGGCCTCAACATAACCATTTTCGCGCATAATGAATGTTTGTTCATCTGGCTTCTTTTTTGAGAACATGCTAAGAATCCTTCGATGCCTCTTTTCAATTATTAGACTGTTGTCTCTTCTGTGCTCAAGAGTATGCTTAGATGCTCCTGCACATTTGAAATAAACAGGGAATCCGAATAGTGATGACCCGGAGGGGAAGTTTTTTGTAAGTTGTTCAGATGTGAGCGTTTCGCTGATGGACGAATCAGATTTTGATTGGACTGCTTTTTCTTGTGTGGGCGAGATTGGATGAGTAAATTCTGTGTCTTGTGGGGTTACTTGAGCTTCGTCTTGTGACATGAACGATATGCCTCTCCTAGGGGTGCGGGCACTGACAGATCCAAATCGACCTGGACTAGATTGGAAGCTGTCAGGCGTCCATTGACTGTCATCTACTTGTTGTTTTTGGCGGATCGTTTGAATCAAAGGAACAATGTTGCCTTCATCTAGTTTTTCCTCTGATATACTCGGTTCTAATACTGTGTCTGTCTTTTTTTCTTGTAATTTTTCTGTTTGATCATTTTCATTTTGTGCCTCCGGACTAGAAATCGAATGATCTGCACCAGCGATATGGTTGTTAGGCGTGTACTCATCATAAAGTAAGACTTCTTGTTCCTTCAACAGTTGTTTGACTCTTCTTCTTGCTGCTGCTCTTGTTGCCATTTTTTATTTTTCATAAAATGTCAGAATTGTTGACAGTTGGGTACATATATATCGAAGGAGCCAATCCAAGTTATAACCGGATGGCGAATCACCATTTAAGTCTAGGAGGCAAATTTTCTGGTGAATCATTTGGCGTTTCATGAGACGACATCATAAAAGGCTAATCTGACTTTTGTATTGATTTGAATAATTGTTTGAATGAAGGCAAATTATGTAAGCGAGGTCTAGACATTGATAATGATATTGTAGGACGCAAAAAGAAACCTCTAGCTGTAATCCAACCATGTCACGATGATCTCTCCACTGCATATCTCGGAGAACTCATTATATATCACTACTAGTGGTGTTGTACTCAACGAGCGTAACTTGAAATCAATGAAGTTTTGTCTGCTATAAAACCCTTGATGTCGTGAGCGATGACATGCTCAAAGAGATAAATGATGCTTGTTTCAAAAGGTATCTTGTAACTCCAAAGCTTGTTTTTAGTTACTCCGAATATCTAGTTCATGATAAAGTAATGATTTGGTTGGATTTTATAGTAAGCGAGCATTTACAAGAGCTTAAGGACTTTCTGGACGAAAGAAATTATTTGGTGAAGAGGTACTGGAGAGCTATACGCGATGATGATGGTACAGGCGTCAACCACTAAATGTTTGTACCAAGAGAGTGGAAGTTGTTATCAGATGATAAATGGAAAGCTATTTTGGAGTAGCACAAGGATGTTATTTAATAAATAAATTTAATAGGACAATAGAACTTCAAAATTCCCTGTATCTTCTCTTTTTGTCTGATATTCTTGAAGAGGGATTAGTCAAGTTGACCTGTTGAGTTGTTTGGGTTTCGTTGTGTTCAACTCTAGCCTTCTCTAAATCGATTGTATGTGCTCTATAGACATGAGAGCAGATGTCAACCGCTTGAAATGTACATCGACCTCGTTGGACTTTTTGGCTTTGGTGCAAACCCTGAAACTGATACTGCATTGCGTTTCCTCCTGGGCGTCCCTATTATCATCCTCATCCGCCTTTGAGTTAGATCCTACTGCTCTAACAAGATTTGAACCTCTTACTCGGGAGTTCACTATCTTCATCATCGAGTAACCCTTGTGCAACCTTCCTTTTCTTTCTTGGAGATCAGATTTATCTGGAGTAGATTGATACAAGGCAATTGGGAAGTTGAGAGCTTGAAGAACCAGTGAGCACACTTCCTAACATGCGTCGAGACAAGCTTTAAGGGACATCTTCGTCACAAAATGGGCAGGTTTGCTTCCCTGCTGCATAAGGAAATCTTTTCAATCTGTTCGTTTGTACCCCACTCATCAACATCATCTTGCGACAAATATTAAAACCTTTAACGCCAGAAGGAGTTTGGTCAAAACATATTGTTATAGGCTCTTCTTCATCATTCTTTTGAAACTAAAATCACCACTACAATAACATGTTGAGTACTTTTGTATCATTAAGTTAATCAATTTCACGGCATAATAATATTCTTTGGTTCTTCACAACGATCCATATTACACAGCATGTCAAGTATTTTAATTGTGTGTTTTGGTGAGGAAGGGAAAGTTGTAACGGTATTTGAATTCGTAATCTTCCACCACCACTCATGAAAGATTCTATCACTTTCATAGAAAACGTTGTACCCGCGTATATACTACGTTAAAAATAATACTTCAATTTAAATCTCTTATCACATCGGATAATCCATAAAGCATGCCGCGAGGTTGTTTTGATATTGTAGGGGTGAATATTCCTGTGAAGTGATGGCACTGTGAAGTATTGATTTTGAAACTAAAATTTTCGACTCAGGGGGTCCCCTAAAAATTAATTCCTGCACGTCCCCTTACATCAGGTTGTAAAAAATGCACAACGTTGACTCTGGTCTGAATCCAGTTTGAATCCCCAGATATTTATTATTCGACATATTTTGTGTACATACAGACTTGCCAAAATCTATCCATTGTTGTGAAAAGGAACAAAAAAAATACACAAAATGTCAAAGAATAGAAGTTTTATAAAATGTATGGTATGACAGCTTTCCTATGTTTCGGGATCTTTCCTGGGAACTTTTCTAGGTACCAATTGTGTATAGAAACTGCTCTTGGGATGAGATTACTGGCGGTCCAGAATGCGAACATGATGGAGGCACAATGATTTGTTGCGATGGCAAAACCTATCCATTCGATGATCTCAGATAAATAGTTAGCAGATGAAACATAATTGTAGAGGCCGCCCGTTGGTACAAAGTATTTTTGGGTCTTGTCCTTGTTGTTGTTCCTGAGGTCAATTAATGTCTGGTCGGACTTGTAATTAAAGTAGAAACCAAACAACCAGATTGAGAACCCAACAACCATAATTATCGTACTGTGAAATGTTGGTTCGTTTTGACTATAAATAAGCCATTTTGCATTTTGATATCCATTCACTGCACAGAATAGTACCGCACTCAAGAAAGTATAAAAAGATTGACCTGAGATTGAATGTGCCCTGAATAGAGGGTAAACCAGGGAGCGATGGAAGTAATGTGTTAAATACATTACTGCGGTGAGCAGGTTTCTTGTTGTGTGGCTTCCATGTAAAAGAGTATCGCTGTACTTTATGAATGTAAACAAAAAAAAAATCCAAGACATTGATTCCTGTACTATCCAACCAAATTTTCCAGGCACCTTGAAAAGCTTTGTCATCTCGCCGAATCTACCGTAGGGGGCTATAATAAAAATGCTTGCAAAAAGTGTTGCTACACCAGTGAGGAAGAATCCAGCTATTAACTTTTGATCGAAGGGCTCACACAACGTGTTCTTCTCGACATGTGAAAAGTCGAGTGAAAGTAAAGGTCCATAAAGGGTTCTCAGGCAGGACATGCTTTGATTGAATTATTTAGTTGACAAGAATATTTTTATTTTTTCGCTTTTAGCTAATCAAATTACGGAGTTCCGAAATTGCACATGATCATTCCATGTACCCATGACTTTGAAAGTACTGTTTTTCTTCTACAAAACAGTGAAATCAATGTCCAAAAGTGCAAAACTTGCTTGATCGGCTGCAGTGACCTGTCAAGCTGCTGCACGAGTTCTCTTGCATTCCAAATCTTGATTGTATTAGGAGCTCCAAATTAGGATGTAAAATAGTATTGTCTTAATCACGGCTTGTGTGATTGTGTGAACACCACAAGTCACAACAGCTCTTATTGGCAAATTGGTTAACTTATCAACACACTTGAAGCGTGAGTGCAAAACTGGATTGGCAGGGATTTTCTTGCAGTTGTAATCGACCTAAATGTTTCAAAAATAAATTTATAAAAAAAGCTTCCACCCGTACAGAAAACTAGCACCCCATTTTTCATGTTGTGAGGACCCCAATTTGTAGAAACGAGGTAGTAATGAGGACCTCATTTTTGAAAATGAGGTCCTCATTACGGACAAACACGGTACATAAATGAGGACCTCATTTATTTAATAACGAGGACCCCAATTATTTTTTAATAGGGTGTGAAATGAGGGCCTCAAATATATTTTATTGAGGAGCGAACGAGGACATCGTTTTTAGGTCCAATTACTTTTAATGGGATGTGAAATGAGGAATGAAAATGTAGTTAATAAATTGTTTTATTTGTATTTTCAATAAGCAAGAGAAGGATTGGAATCAAGCGCATCTCGCCGTCTATTCACAACTCCAATACATGTTTTGCCAGTTAAATGGACGGGCTGATGTCGTTTTCCTCCACAATTACATGCGGCTTGCAGAGGTTCTCAGGTTTTTGTAGACACTGACGTGCAATGATACATCGAATGGATTCTCTGCTCATGCCCCTCTCGGACAATTCTTTCTTTGTCTCTCTACGAAAGGTTTTTTCTAACAATTATGTCACTTTCGATGTGTTGATAGAATGTGATGTGATAATGAAGATTACTATGGAGTGACGTAAAGATTATTATGGACCAGGTTGGTTATGTGTATGGAGACGCTGTCACTCGTTGCTTGAGCTATAATTGTATCCCACCACATCATGCCAGGTGAAAATTTAACCTCTTCAATCCTTCCAATTGTTTGTCCTAGTATCACTGTCAATCTCTTGTCTCGACATCATCTGAGTTCCTTTCAATTGGTGCGAATAGCGTTTCCAATGCTCTTCTTTGAACGTTAGGTATAAATCAACATAATGT